>KN361222.1:356-19166 GCA_000785685.1 Uromyces viciae-fabae | reverse complement strand
AGGGTTAAACTACCCCAGGAATCCGTTCCTGGCCCCTAAATTACACAGAGGGTTAAACAACCCCAGCATAGCTGGCCCCTCTGTTAATTTTATATTAAAATTAACACCAAACCAACGGTGGAAATTAGTCCCCAGACTATTTCCCAACACTTTGCAGCTTGCGTAGCTAAAGGGTATTGAGTCCCTGGCATCACAGAGCCTGACATGAATTTTTGTCCAAGGTTGCCATAAGATGGGCAAAAAATCTCCATACCTTGATTCTTAGAGATTGTTAGTTGCTTTTGGTTTCCACTGGCAACTAAGCCCCATTTTTATATTGTGTGAGCTAAATCAACCACCAGAAGAGAAAGCCATGATTGAAACTTGGAACTCAGATACATTGCTTTGAAAATCTTGCTATTGAGGAAATTTTCTGGGCTAAGATAAACAAAATTATATTGGCCCTTTTGAATTTGATGTATTTTGGCCTTAGTGAAATTTGATTATTGCTGGGAATGACGTAATGGAGTGAATTTTCTCTTGAACTTGATTTTCTCATAGAGCGTCCAATGGATTCAAAACTATTATAACAGGATTCTTATTCTTGAGGATGGATAAAAATATCTCCAGGATCCAAGACTTCCCAAATCCTGTGCCGGTTAAGACAAAGACATTCTCCCCTCAGATAGGTTTCATTGCCGCTTTGAGACTCCAAAATGATACAAAAATATACTTTGGCCAAATTTGAAAGGTAAAGTGGAACTGTGTTCTGAATTTCAAGAGACTAACAACCCAGCAACTGCTAAGTTGGCAGTAGAAAGTACAGGAGTGGTCTACACATCTGAATTCAATACTGGAAAGGGTAAGATTTAACTGATGCTGAAGATATTAAAGGGTAAGTGTTGAATGATGACTGAAGTTGCTTTTGGGTGTGGATGAAAAAGGTGTCAAGGTACATAGTTGGTTAACTGTGGGAGCAGAGGGCTTGAGTCAAACCCTCCTTGGCTGCCTAGGACTGGAAAATCTGGGAGCAATGCTTACACCAGGGGCACAAAGCACTTATAAAAGGGGTTTATTACTTGAGACAACGGTGGGCCGCTATGCTACGCTGCGCTTTTTGGGCGCTACAGGGTAGCATAGCGGCCAAAATTGTTGGCCAAAAAATCCTAGCGTTAGCAGTGTTTTTCCGCCGCTACAGGTTAGCTGTAGTGTAGCGGAAAAACACGCCCCAGGATTTGGGTAGCATTAGTGGCAAAAAAATTCCGCTGAGCTAACCATTAGCATAGCGGAAGTGCCGCTAAAATTTTTTTGCCATCCAGTAGCAACTGGAGGAAGTTCCTCCAGTCACAAATGAAGGCACTTCAGCGAATGGAGGGCTTCCTCTGGTGTTAGCGTAGCCTAGCGTTGACAAACGCTATGCTAACTGTTAGCGTCTGATTTGACGGTGTGGAAAGAAATAATGTTCCCCCACGCTAATACCCTTCCGTTGGTTCCTGGAAACTCGATGGATCCACTAGTTGAGACTTTTCCGCAAGATTTTCCCCAGTAGCCTGCACCCAGAAGTTAGAGCCCCGCTGTTCCGGCCCTTCTCTAACTCTTGACGCTTCCGTAGCTACCGTCCCTGGGTTACCTTGAAGAATGACCTAAGAAAAGTAGATATTCTCAAATATAAAAGTGACTTTCCTTTATTATTGGTTGTCTATATTGAATATAATGTGTGTTGTATATGATGTATTTTATTTTATGATGATCTATTTTTTTGATAATCCCCCTTCCCTATATATTTACAACTTTTCCCTCCCTTCCCATCCCGCGCCCGATTCCCCCGATCCCACCCTCTCTTCCCCGTGCACCCCGATTTCCGTCTCCGCAGCCGTTTGCCCCTATCACCAATCCCGCATCCGCCTTACTTACGGAACCCTTACTGCCGACCGTCGTCACCCTACTTCACGCAGCCCACCGGATCAGATCGTTATCCGCTGAACGATCCGTTCCTTCCCCTGCTGTTCCGCAGCCCTTAACACCGATCTACCCCGCAGCACCTTCCTGAGTAACCCACGTCTGATTGCCTAATCCGCATCACCGCTCAGCCCCCGTAAATCGTAGATTCCACTTTCCCTCCGCATTTGGTATATTCTGAGGCGATTAACTTTGCAGATACTTTCCACCTTCGTCCAAAGCTTTTGATCAGCTAGCACGATGCTTTTCCCTGCTCCGCATGCCTCTCCACCTTCGCCACCGTTACCCAACACGAATATAAGTTCCACAACGCTAACACTGCTACGCTAACCAAATCCCCATGAGCCCATAGCGTTAGCGTTTGTTTTTTGACAGCCGCTAACACTATGCTACACTCATTTTGGGCTTTTTTTTTTCTTGTAGCGTTAGCGGGCAAAAGAGGCCCACTAACAGTAGCGCCACCGTAGCGTAGCATAAAAAACTAACACTACGCTACGCTACAGCTATTGTTAGCGTAGCGGGCCCAGTGTTGCTTGAGACTACTCTGGGTAAGGGTTATTTACAATTGTTACCTCCAAAATTGGATTATAAAAAAGTGATGGGGGAAAGAGCTCCTTATATACAAAAATATGAGGGATTTTAGCTCCAGGGGAAACACAAAATCACTGCAAAATATTGAGGGGTCAGACCTATGACATCATACACAAACAAATGATGCAGTATCTCTACATAGAAAGATCTGGAGCTACAGATAACATTGTGCATGCATAAGTTTTTAGGAAATGAACTACAGGACACATGACAGGGAATGTTACATGCTGTTCTGCATATGAGGTGATTATTGTATATATTTGTGTATATGTAGAGTATATGTAGTGTATATGTAGAATTGATTTTGTGTAATTGTATGATTAAAGTGTATTGTAGCTATGTTTAATGTGAATGTATATGTCAACTATCATGTATTTGTTGTATGTATGTGTACACTATCATGTATTTGTTGTATGTATATGTAAACTATCAGGTATTGGTTGTATGTATATGTAAACTATCATGTATTTGTTGTATGAATATGTAACCTATCATGTATTTTTTGTATGTATGTGTAAACTATCATGTATTTGTTGTATGTATTCTACTATGTACTGTAATATATACTGTATATGTGGTAATTGACTTTTGTAAATGATTTATGCTGGTGTAATTACTGAAATTGTGGGTTTATGAAATGCTGTTGGGGTGTTAAGGGTATTGAAGTTTGTTTTTAAGGGTGGTGATTGTTGTTTGTTATTCAGTTTGAAGCATGATATGCTGATTGTTTGTGTGATTGGTGATAAAAAACTGACAATTTTTATTTTTTGTGTTTACATGACCTTAAGAATTACCACACCACATCCAATTGGAGTGGTTTTGCCTTTTGCATGAGAGTACGGGTGTTGAATTCTTTGAGGTGGCACTTGAGCTGCTCCTCTCCCATTGCCTTGATGTTTTGAGGTACCATATTTCCCATGGATCAAAGAACATTGGCTCTGTGGCTGGTCTTCTTTATGATATTTTAATTGAGATCTGATTGCTAAAAAAAAAAAATTCTTCACAACTACTTTACGCTTTATAAATGCGTATGGAGTGAATTTTGTTTGTCCAACCATGTTAGGAATTCCAACCTTGCTTTTGGATGTGCAAACTCATATATTCAAAAAAAAAAAAATTGAACATCTTTACTTTATAGGTAGGTGGCTGGACAAGATGGCTGCCATGTTTTAGCTAATTTTTTTTAATAAAAAAAATGTCGGCGCTATTTTTCATGAATTTTTGAAGTCAAAAAGTACAATTTCGAAGGCCTGAAATCTTATCCTCTCATGCAAAGGTACGCACTTTGGGGGTAAGCCTCTCCCTGAGGGAGAACGTACCTTGTGTACGTGGTACGCGCGCGTACCCTCCCAGAGGAGAGGCTTAGATAAGCTCGAGGCCTATTCAAGATTTTGATTTTACGAATCAAATGTTAATTCTCAACGATCTCCCCTTGCCGCCCATCCTCGCCAACAGCTGTTTCCGGTGGTGCTATCACGGCAGCGTGTTTTTTGAATAGGAGAATGCCCCGGGGGCCCCGCTGGATATTACGAACAAATGTTTTGTCAAAGTTTTTTATTTTTTATGGATCTCTTTTACATAGCTCATTAGCGCCCCGCTGGATATTACGAACAAATGTTTTGTCAAAGTTTTTTATTTTTTATGGATCTCTTTTACATAGCTCATTAGCATTCCATTCTTTGAATAGGTTGCCAAGTTTTACTATCATAATTCATCTACCTGTCATGCAGATAAACACGCAGGATTTACAACTCATGGCCACTGGCTCATTGACACGAGTGGTTAAACTTCGAATGGCTGCAGCGGAATGGGATGTCGCGGCACCCATATTCAATCTCCGTCTTAATTTATGCAATACGCAGGGCCATCGGAAATTTTGAGTGATTTAAATTCAAAAGCTCCGAATAAATCCAGCCAACCAGTCAACCATTACTACCACTACAACAACTCAGAGCAAATCTTTCCTTCAAAAAAGTCATCGACGAAAACTCCCAGTATGTCCGCTCTCCTCGATCACGCAACTCCCCTCACCAGCCCAATTGCCTCCGTATCAACCCTCGAACCTTCCGATGTTGCTGCTAGGCGTGCCGCTGCTATCAAAGGACCCACTGGAGTGTCCGTCCATTCGCCTGCTTTAATTTCTCACGTGTCTTGAATTACTTCTTATATCCGTCACCTTTCCCTCCTGTTCCATCTTTCATCGCTACAGTCATTCGCCAGCCTTGTCTCGTTCAGCCTCTATTTCTCGCCCAAAGAGAGGAATCCCTGCTCTACCCTCTGCCTCTCCATCCGTCTCTGCTCTTCAAAGCTTACATACCGCTGCACCTGGTGAAAGTGAGGATGGAAATCATGGCGCCCGCGATCATTTATCTAAACAAATTATGGCTTTGGAGCTTGCAGATGGCACGGTTTATCAAGGCTATGGGTTCGGCGCCCTTGGCAAAAGTATCGCTGGGGAATGCGTTTTCCAAACAGGTGTGTCTAACTTTCCATCATCTTCGCCCTTTACACATCAATTTATTGTCATGGGCTTTATTCAATCGCACCGATCATATTACTTTTCGTTTTATATAGGGATGGTCGGTTATCCTGAGTCGCTCACAGATCCTTCCTACAGAGGCCAAATCCTTGTTCTTACCTATCCGCTGATTGGATCATATGGCGCTCCAAAAAGAACCCACGATTTTCTGCCGGCTCACTTCGAGTCTTCCCAAATCCATGTTGCTGCTCTAGTGGTTGGGTCTCATAGTGGTGACGGTGACGATTTTAGCCACCACCTTGCCGAAAACTCACTCGGACAATGGCTTCAAGAAGAAGGAATTCCTGCTATTTATGGAGTTGATACCCGAGCCATAACAAAAAGAATCCGAGAATCCGGTGTCATGCTCGCTAAATTGCTTTCCAAGTCCATTTCTTCCCCCACTTCATCTCACTCATCGGTTCAAAAATTCTTATCTTCAAAGCTCATTGGCTTAGGCTCTCGCGAAACTTGGCGGTCAGAATTCATGGATTTGCCGCTCCACGACCCCAATTTAGATAACTTGGTAAAGATTGTATCTCGCCCCAAACCCACACTTTACGGGCCTCAACATTTACCCATCGACGAGCAACCAACACAAATCTTGAAGCATCCTACAAAATCCAGGCCTTTACGTATTCTAGCCCTCGATGTCGGAATGAAGCTCAACCAAATTCGCTGCATTCTACGCCGGGGCGTTGAAGTGTTGACTGTTCCTTGGGATTACGATTTTTTAAACCCATCTGTGCAGGAACTGGGATCATTCGATGGACTCTTCATCTCTAATGGACCTGGAGATCCCAAGCTAGTTGAAGCTCCTGTTCTTAGGATTCGTCAAGCTGTAGAAATGAAGGCGTTTCCAATTTTTGGAATTTGCTTGGGTCATCAGCTGCTTGCATTAGCTATCGGAGCTCAGACATCAAAACTCAAGTATGGAAACAGAGGCCAGAACATTCCTTGCACTGACCTTCAATCGGGTAGATGTTACATTACTTCTCAAAATCACGGCTATGCAGTTGACTCAGGCTCACTTCCTGAGGGATGGAAAGAATTATTTATCAATGCAAATGATCAGAGTAACGAGGGAATCTACTCTACCCAGTGTCCCTATTTTAGTGTACAATTTCATCCGGAAAGTGCTCCTGGTCCTCAAGATACTGAGTTTCTTTTCGACATCTTTATCCAAAGCGTCGAGAACTTCTTACACGACGCAACCTTCCTCCCTGTGACCATGCCTGGAGGATGTGCTTATGAAAATAGTATCTGTAACCCAAGACTTCATGTCAAGAAAGTATTGGTCCTCGGTAGTGGTGGTTTATCCATTGGGCAAGCCGGTGAATTCGACTATTCAGGTAGTCAGGCCATCAAAGCTCTAAAGGAAGAGGGGATATATACCATCTTGATCAATCCCAACATCGCTACCATTCAGACGAGCAAAGGATTGGCCGACAAAGTTTTTTTTCTCCCTGTCACCCCAGAATTCGTTCGCAAAGTGATCGAACACGAGCGCCCAGATGGAATTTACTGTACTTTTGGGGGTCAAACTGCCCTCTCCGTCGGAATCGCCATGGCCAATGAGTTGGATAGCTTAGGCGTTAAAGTTTTGGGCACACCGATTTCTACTGTTGTTACCACTGAAGATCGGGAGTTGTTTGCTAGCGCAATGGCTGAAATCGGTGAGAAGTGCGCTAAAAGTTCTTCGGCCACAAGTGTGGAGGAAGGTATCCAGGCGGCCAATCAGATTGGCTATCCTGTGATTGTCCGTGCCGCTTACGCACTTGGGGGTTTGGGGAGTGGTTTTGCCAACAATGACGAAGAACTACGGGATTTATGTGACAAAGCTTTCGCTATTAGCTCCCAAGTCTTGATCGAAAGAAGTATGAAAGGTTGGAAGGAGATTGAATACGAAGTTGTTCGTGACTGCCGGAACAATTGCATCACCGTTTGCAACATGGAGGTTAGTCGTTTTATGATTAAATACTTTGTTTTACAATGAAATCTAAATTGGAGGACGACTTGCAGAATTTCGACCCCCTAGGAATTCATACGGGTGATTCGATTGTGGTTGCCCCCTCTCAAACGCTTTCAGATGCTGACTATCAGATGCTCAGAACCACTGCTATAAAAGTAATTCGTCACCTTGGTGTAGTCGGTCAGTCCCCATGGTCATCGTTATCATGATTATTGCCAGCTAATATTCTCATCACTAATCAAATTAGGTGAATGTAACATTCAATACGCTCTGAATCCCACTTCGAAAGAATACGCGATCATTGAAGTCAACGCTCGTCTTTCCCGCTCTTCTGCCCTGGCTTCCAAGGCCACCGGATATCCACTTGCATTCATCGCAGCAAAGTTGGGTTTGGGCATACCACTCAACGAAATTCGAAATTCTGTTACTAGAGTTACTTCAGCTTGTTTTGAGCCTAGTTTAGATTATTGTGTTGTAAAAATGCCACGATGGGACCTGAAGAAGTTTCAAAGAGTATCCAACAAGCTTGGTAGCTCGATGAAGTCCGTTGGAGAGGTTATGGCCATAGGCCGCAACTTTGAAGAGGCAATTCAAAAAGCGATTCGTTCTGTGGATCCGGCGTTTACTGGATTTGATCAAAACTCAATTGTCAATTCAGACCAACTTAAGTCTGAACTAATGCACCCAACGGATCGGAGAATATTCGCCATTGCCAACGCTTTCAATGAAGGTTGGACAATCGATCAAGTATGGGAATTGACTAAGATAGATAAATGGTTCCTTCATAAGTTAGAGCACTTAGTCACAGTGGAGGGAATAGTAAGGAAATATCATGCGTCTAACTTTCCCGTAAACTTACTTCGTTGCACCAAGCAACTTGGCTTCTCAGATTACCAACTCGCCAAATTCCTTAACACAAACGAATTGGCTATACGCCGACTCCGTCTAGAGTTCGGTATCCTGCCTTGCGTTAAACAAATTGATACTGTGGCTGCTGAGTTTCCTGCGTTCACGAATTATCTCTACACTTCTTACAACGCCACTGAACATGATGTGGATTTCAATGAAAGGGGAATTGTCGTCTTAGGATCTGGCGTTTATCGTATTGGCTCTTCGGTGGAGTTTGATTGGTGTGCTGTGCGAGCTATTCGCACCCTGCGTGGTCGTGGTCTGCGAACTGTGATGGTCAATTACAATCCAGAAACTGTTTCGACTGATTTTGACGAGGCGGATCGGTTATACTTTGAAAATATCACTCTTGAGACAGTTTTGGATATCTATGAGGTCGAGAAGTCAAGTGGCGTAATCATTTCAATGGGTGGACAAGCCCCCAATAATATTGCCTTGTCCCTCCACCGGCAGAATGTCAAGATCTTGGGAACCTCTCCGGAGATGATCGATAACGCCGAAAACCGATACAAATTTTCGCGAATGCTCGATAAAATTGGTGTTGACCAGCCGAGGTGGAAGGAGCTCACTACGATTTCCGAAGCTCATCTTTTTTGTGATGCTGTTGGTTATCCAGTCCTGGTCAGGCCGTCATATGTCTTGTCTGGTGCTGCCATGAATGTAGCATACTCTTCGGATGACCTATCTGCCTACCTTGCTCAAGCTACTCAAGTCTCCCGTGAATACCCAGTCGTTGTCTCAAAATACATTGAGGGGGCGAAAGAAATTGAAATGGATGCTGTGGCTCACAATGGGAAATTGATTATGCACTATATCTGTGAACATGTAGAAAACGCCGGTGTTCATTCAGGTGACGCTACCTTAATTTTACCACCTCAAGATCTTGATCCCGAGACAGTCAGTAGGATCGAGATCGCTACGGAAAAAATTGGAAATGCGCTCAACATCACTGGCCCCTTTAACATACAATTCATCGCTAAAAACAATGAGATCAAAGTGAGTTGCACCCTTTTCTCCCCCTTAATCTCGTTGTTGTAACACGCCTTTTTCGATTTTATAGGTAATCGAATGCAACGTTCGAGCCTCCCGCTCTTTCCCATTTGTCTCAAAAGTCACTGGGATTGACGCCATCGCAATGGCTACCGATGCTATGATGGGTTTCCCCGTTCAACCATACCCGCCATCCACCATGCCAAAAAATTATGTTGGAGTTAAAGTTCCTCAGTTCAGTTTTGCTCGTTTGGCAGGTGCGGATCCAGTCCTGGGAGTTGAGATGTCATCTACGGGTGAAGTTGCTTGTTTTGGGGAGGATAAGTATGAAGCATACCTCAAAGCAATCTTGGCTACCAATGTTCGCCTTCCCAAAAAGAGTGTTCTATTTTCCATCGGAGCTTACGCTGACAAGCTCGAAATGCTGCCTTCGGTTCAACGGCTTCATCGTCTGGGCTACACCATTTATGGTACTGCTGGTACCAATGATTTTATAACTGTGAACCATCCACAATCCTAATTTCAGCCATAGCTTGATGAGTTAACTACTGATATCTTTTATTTTTTGGCTAAATAAAATAGGAACATGGCATACCTTGTAAATTCCTTGAAGCCTTCTCGTCGCAAGAGGAAGCCAAAGGACAAAAGGCGGAATATTCCCTGATTGATCACCTCAAGCAAGGCAAAGTGGATCTTTTCATCAATCTACCAAGTCGCAACAGGTTCAGGCGTCCACAACAACATATCTCATCAGGCTATCGGGCGCGAAGAACAGCCATCGATCACGCCATACCTCTTATAACTAATGTGAAAAATGCTAAAATTTTGATCGAAGGTCTCGCTCGATACCCTAGCCTCTCGATTGGCTCGATCGATGCCCAATCCTCTCATCGCACCATCAAACTCCCTGGCCTCGTTGATTCCGCATGCTTTATCAGTACTCTGATGTCACCAAATTTTAATTCTATGGAGCAAACTACGGCGGCTGCTGTCAAAGCTGGGTTTCTTACCTTGTTGATGTCTGGTATTGGTGGGGATGGACGGATTGATGACAGCAAAGCTTTTGCTGTGGTAAAAGAAACCCTATCCGCCCGGTCTCATTGCAATTATAGCTTCATTGTTGCTGCCACACCCCGCAATGCCAACAACTTGGAAGGATGGGATATGAGTCGCACATGTGCCCTCCTGCTCCCATCTGAGAATGGCTCAAACGACCCCAATCTGGCTGCTACTATATCTGCTCATTTTGCTCATTGGCCATCTGATAAACCAATCTTAACAGATGCTAAGACTACAAACCTGGCGTCCGTGTTGCTCTTTGCGAGTCTTCACGGTCGGAGTGTTCATGTTCTCGATGTCCGGACAGCTGCAGATATCGAGTTAATATCTCTGAGCAAGCAAAAAGGATTGAAGGTCACGGCTGATGTGGCAATATACACTTTGTTTTTAAATCAAGTCACATATCCTCAAGCTAGTTGCTTACCCACAGCCGAAGATCAAGAGGTTATTTGGGAACATCTGAAGGATATTGACACATTATCTGTCGGTCGCTTGCCGTTTGAGTTAGCCAATGAATTGGGCAAACCTTATATACCAGGAGACGGGTATCAAGAATGCACTCAGCTGCTACTCTGTGCTATTAATCAAGGGAAACTTACCCTTGAAGACATCACACTTCGATGCTCTGTAAACCCCGCCCAAATCTTCAATCTACCACTCGACGATACCACTTATGTTGAGGTGGAAGTCGACAGAAGTAAGAAGTTCAGTCGGTTGACTTGGTCGCCTCTACAAGACCAAACTTTCAATGGTACTATCCACCGAGTCGTCTTCCATGAAGAGACTATATGTCTCGACGGCTACTCGAATTCCCAGCCTGGCTTGGGCAAACACTTGAATCACGCCCCCTCACTCTCCCGTACTGTCAGTGAGCTACAAAATTTTTATTCTCTGCCCGGTGGCCGCATGGCCAGTTCCGTGTTGGGTGTTGCCAACCCACTCGCATCGCCACAGCAAAACCCGTCCACTCGAAACGTGGCACGTTTACCACTCATCAGCTCGGCTTCTTCGGGTTTACGTGCTGATGACCCAAGTCAACAGTCTGAACCTCAGTCGATTCCTGTTACTGCCTCAGGATCGCAATCGAGGATGTTACAGTCTACTGGTATAGCAGAAGCGCGCCCGTCACCCTCTTTCTTGACTCCTCAGCTTGTGGCGCGCGAACTATCTTCATCAAATCTTAGCATTGAACGAAATCCAGCGTTTCATCGCCGTCATATTTTGTCTGTTAAACAATTCTCCCGACATGATCTTCATGGACTGTTTAGTATTGCCCAGGAGATGCGTACCCAGGTTGAGCGCCAAGGCATCATAGACATATTAAGGGGGAAAGTAATGTGTTCAATGTTTTATGAACCTTCTACACGAACTTCAGCCTCTTTCGAAGCGGCAATGTGCCGGCTAGGTGGAAGGGTTGTATCTATCTCATCTGATCAATCGTCAGCTACTAAAGGCGAAAGTTTATCTGACACAATTAGGACGCTGGGATGCTATGGTGATGCAATCGTTTTGCGACATCCCGTGGCTGGAAGCTCTCAAACCGCCGCTAGCGTCTCCCCTGTTCCTGTCATTAATGCTGGCGATGGTGTTGGCGAGCATCCCACTCAGGTAAATTTCTGAACTTTTTGTTTCATCCCGCTTTGTCTTGTTTGATGGTTATTTCAAGACAAAATCAACTTATCTTATCTTTTGATAAATTTTTATAGGCCTTCTTGGATGTATACACGATTCGTGAGGAACTAGGAACAGTAAATGGCTTGACGATTACCATGGTGGGCGATTTGAAGAACGGACGTACGGTTCACAGCTTAGTCAAGTTACTCTGTCTGTACCAAGTCAATTTGATCTTCGTCTCACCACGCTCCCTTGCGTTACCGGAGAGTATAAAGCAAGAGGTTGCTAGGGCTGGAATTGCATTTGAAGAATCTAATCAGTTGGATGAAGTTATTGGAAAGACGGATGTGTTATATGTCACTCGTGTCCAACAGGAAAGGTTTACGAGCCAGGCTGAGTATGAAGCTGTGAAAGGGTCTTATCGAATTGATCACGACTTGCTCAGTCGTGCTCGTAAACATACCATTGTTTTGCATCCACTGCCTAGAAATACTGAAATCGCTTCGGAAGTTGACCTGGACCCATTCCGGGCTGCTTACTTCAGGCAAATGCGTTATGGACTATTTGTAAGTTTGCCTCATCTTAAGATCAAAACATTGAACATTTTTTCAGACATTGACATTTATCCTTTCTGTGATTATTCTTTTCCTTGTCAGGTCCGAATGGCTCTTCTTACCTTAGTTTTGGCGCCATAGAAAACTTGAACCATCCCCTATTAAATTTTGCTTGATGTAAATATCTTTATGGCCTCCCAGCAGCTTTCGCTTTTTATACTCTCCATCAATACCATGAATTTCTTTTTCTTTTTTCGCATTCACAAAGAATTCTTTAGAAAAACCAGCTAAATGACGCCTTCAAATTTCAAAAAAAGATTGCCACGCTTCACCATGCTTCCTTCCTATCCTTTGTTTTTTACCCGTTTTCAACATAGATGTATATACATACACATCAAAGCTAACTGAACGTCTCATCACCATCATTCAGCAAATTTGTTTCTTCTCTACTGAATATGTTCATATTTGCAGAAATTTTGAACGACATTAGCCAAAAGCTCTGCTGACTAGGCTTGAAGGAAAATTTAGCTTTTATAGTTGAAGCGGAACTGAAAGGACTTGTTCTTAGAAGTGGCTGAAGAAAGTCAATTGAACTATTGGTTTTTATTTCTTTAGATGCGACAACCATTTATAGTCTACAACAAATCACCACACTTGTGGTTAAAACAACACCCAAACTATTGCATTACAGTTAGCGATTTTAGCGTGTAGCGTAGCGGTAACGTGGCCGCTAAGCTACATTGTTAATTTAGCGGGTGACCGCTACCGCTAACGCTAATATTTCATGAGATATTTTTTTTCAAATTGCAATCGCTAAGATGTAGCGGCTTTTAGCGGTCAGTCGCTGCGCTACAGCTACAATTAGCGGTGCTAACTCTAATGTTAGCGCTTGTAGCGTGTCATTTTGCTGGGGGATCAGAAATTTTTTAGAGGCGGGTCATTCTGATAAAGCACCACAATCATGGAAGGTATATATGTATATTTTTATCTTATTTTTGATAATATTTAATTACATCTACCATTTTCTGCTTTTGGTTAATCAATCACTCAGCTCAGAGAAAGAAGAGACTTTTCTAAGTTGATGACTTGATCAGAACAGTGCTATTTATATTGAAACTCACGTAATTTTTAACTTCTTGTTGATGTGTCCAAATATTTGAATGAGTCACTCCTGAATCTTTTCCAAATCCGTCGCAGCCAGTAACTCATTGAGCGGAAAGTCCTTCATCAATAAATTATACTTGTGCACTGTCAAAATGAATTTTTATTATTCAGGAAAAAAAGAAATATAGTTGATATTTTGTTCTAATTTCAAATTCCAAAACGTGCAGTAGATTATGTGCATGTAGGCTTATTTCTTATTTTTGACTTTCTTTCTATCATTTCTTTTCAAATAGATATTGAAGAAGAGAAAAGACAGGATGAAATTAAGTACTGGGAAAAAAGGTTGAAGAAAAGTTTAAACAAAAAATTGTCAATGAGAAAGAAAAAGATCAAGGAGGGGGCCGTTCATCATCAGAAATATCAATAGGACTACCATTCTCCAAACGATCAGGAAGATGATGAATTTGAAGACCATTAGATCTAGTTCTAGATGCCATAATGCCCAGACCAATAGTAGTAGCTAAACAAATGGTTTGCCTTTTTCCTATACATAAATGTACTTTTCATACATAAGTGAAGACATTATTCAATTATTAGATGGGTGAAGAGGAATAAGAGAGATGATACAAATCAAGAGAAACTTTTGATCGCCATTTGCAACCATCTTTGAATTCACACTTCCTGTTTATTTTATTATTATTGTTATTATCGAACCATAAGAGCACAAAAGTTTAATTAATAAACCAAAGAAAACGGTTAAATGAAGCTTGGGAAGAGTTAAATAGACGCACTCACATTTATTAAATTCTGCAATATCAACTCCAACAGGATCAGTATCACCGTTCCAAAACCTAATTGCATCAAAAATAAATTTAGAAAATTCAATAGGATGAAAGTCAAATTCAAAGGAACCAATAATTTTCTCATTATCATGCTTATTAAGCTTGGCTCTCATATTTTGAACCAAAGAGAATTTTGAAAAATATTGTTCAATTTTACTAAAGCCGTCTGGTGCTGGTGATGATAGGTTTAAGCGGCTTTCCTCCTCATCTTTTGCATTTTTAACTTCTTCTTCCTCTTCCTTTTGCGTTGCATTTTGAATTGAATTATCATTTAAAAATGACATTAGCTGATCAGATTTATCCATCAACTTGTCCGAATCACAAATCAACTTTTCATGTTCTTTGGTGTTCAGGCCGGGTTCCTTCAGCACATGAGGCTGAATCCTAAGATTGATGAAGTTAGGATTTGAAGACATTTCAAGTTGGTCGGCGAAAGAGTTAACATAAGGCAAAGGATTAGGAGGAAGAGGAGTTGCAGGGCTAGCATCCAGAAGGTTTATTTGAATACTCCGTTGGTCATGATTGATTTTTAGCTTCTTGGGGCTTGCACCATCAGTTGGACCATTTTGATGACCATCCCGTTTCCGATAAATGATCTCCAAAGTTTCATCCGATACACCGACCATTTTAATCATCTGATCATATAATTTAAACATACTTCAAAGGGTATTTGGATTTTGGGACCCTTGGTCTTCATCATTCAAACTTTTACATATAGTTTTCAGTAATGATTCGATATCCCTCAGAAATATTGAACTGAATGATTCATCTAGATTTATTCCTAAAAGTAGGCCAAACCTTTCTAGATCAAATTCTCCTCTTGCATTTTGATCATGCAGATACTTATATAGCATCAGTTGATAACCTAAGTCAATGCATACACCCGCCACAGAACGATAATAAAACATGAATGAATGCATTCATAGGATATTGAAAGCTTGATACAGAGTGCTCCTATGATCTCTCTGACAAAAGTTTGAACAGCATCGAAAAACATTTACTTACATGCACTTTATGTATAATCAGGTGGTGGTAAGGTGATACTTTGACTGAATGAACGCAGAGAGGAATCAAGAATAGAGACCTCAGAGATGGGCATAGGAGGAAAGAAGTGAGTAACGGAATTAGCAAAAACCATACAAACATGGTTTTACTATCGCTAATTCGAGCTGAAAATCGTTTAATTGAATCACGCCTCGGTGAAGATTTCTCAGATTGGTTAGGATGAGATGGAGATGCTAGTTGTTGTTGGAATTTATTATGAACACTCTTGTTTTCAGGCGATGACTCAGCCAGAAAATCATTCGTCGATGAATCAGGAATTAAATCAACTTGATCGATAATCCCTTGGGCTAAAAATCCTCCTACAAATCCCCACTGTTGGTTTAAAAACAATTAGATGTGTTGTGGTTTAATGTGAAATATCAATAGATTGAAGAACTGGCTCACAACATGGATTTCTCGCTAAAAACACTTTGCGTCACAGAACCATCAAAGAAGCAAAAAATGATTATTGAGAGACAATGTGAATAATTGAATAAACTGTTATCTCAGAAAAGCAAAAAGAAATATAAAAAATGATCACCATCATCCCGGTAGATCGCAGCAAACTCAAGTTAATGATGGTATTCATAACCCTTGAGATTTTACAGACAGATCATAACAATGAGCTTATGATGTTTCTTTCAAATGTTTCAAAATAGGAAATTTAAAATGATTGAAAAGATGTTTGATTTACTTACTTGAGACCCCAAGTATCAACTTGCGTGACGACCTCCACGCGCACTTGTTCAGGTGCGACTTCCTTTTCCAAATTGGCATGAACCTTCAATCAAAAACCAATCCCCAAAAAACGTGTGAAAAATGGATGATATCGACTATCCAATCATACGTAGGGAAAAAACTCAACTCTTTTACTACCATCAAGAATATTTTGACAAGAAACGACCAATTGTGAGTTGACTTTGATTTCAATTCCAGAGGAAGATAGAAAAGATTTAGGTCTTTGAGAAGGTCTCAAATATCGTTTACCCAATAGGCTGTATTCAACTTGAAATTAACACCATACTTTTTAAATTTTCAATGGCATGTTTAATTGCGTGTTGAAACATATTAGTATGAAAGAGTCGGTTTGCTGCTAGCAGGCATAAATAAAAATCGTTCAAATAAGAATGAGACACGTCTTGGGAAAGAAATACTGACTACAAGATACTCAATCGCTAACTGATTGTGAGCATGAAAAATAGATCAAGTGGGTGGTAAGCCATGTTGAGTTGCTATGTCTCTGCTTCCAACCTGTTTCACCTCATGTCACCATTTGTGACATTCAGTTTGTTTCTTTATTTCTTCATCATTTTCCTTAGTCTATCACATGTCACTATCTGTGACACGCTCACATCTTTTTATATAAGCTGGAGCAACCGCGTGTGACAAATCTTTTCTCATCTGTTCACACCGATTGCTCCAGGTCAGTCTCCTTGCTTTTCATCATTCTCTATTTCTTTCTATTCTTTATGAAGTGACTGAAATACATCTATCTGTTCACACCGATTGCTCCAGTTCACCTCAACAGGTTATGAGCCTGCAGTTGCCGCAAAATTAGTCCTACCACACCACGTGAGCCTTGAGGAGCCTTCTGAAAATTTCCATCCTATATCGCCACAACTATGGCCGATTCTACTTCAATTCTTACCTCGGATTCTACTGAGTCTCCTTCACTTAAGGTCTCGGGGATCATTCAGCTCAAACCCCCTGGAGCTGATTCCAACTACTTAGATTGGAGCTTCTTGATGTCTCTGCATCTTCGCTCGGTCAAACTCAACCACGTCCTGAAAACTCTAGATCCGAAAGACGCCAAATCACCTACCTGGGCAAATGACAATACAACCGTGTGTTCGTTCATTGCCCGCACGGTTCATCATAGCAACCTCCGTTTCATTCGCGAACATGGCAATGACGCCTCCTTAATGTGGTCCTCTCTACGCAATGCTCACCAAGATACGTTGTCAGGTGGGTGCATGTATTGGCTACGCAAACTTATCCTCACGTGCATGTCCTCCGATGATGTTGAGTCACACATCGAGGAAATGGCTGTTTACGCCGAACAACTCCATTCCCTTGTCACTGCTGACAAGCCCCTCACTGCCGATGACATTCACGCGACTGCGCTACTCATCTCTTTGCCGCCCGACTGGCTTCACTGCGTCTCCGTTCTCCTTAACGAAGACAATGTATCCTCTGCACGCATTGTGTCGGCGCTTAAGCAGGAATCTCTTCGTCGTGTCACTGCTGACAAGCCCCTCACTGCCAATGACATTCACGCGACTGCGCTACTCATCTCTTTGCCGCCCGACTGGCTTCACTGCGTCTCCGTGCTCCTTAACGAAGACAATGTATCCTCTGCACGCATTGTGTCGGCGCTTAAGCAGGAATCTCTTCGTCAAAAATCTCGACAGGACAAAGATTCTATTTCATCCACTGTCTCGGCGTCAAGAGCCGCTTGCGATTTAAAAAATTTTCCCCACTTCAAAACAGCTTTGTTCTGCTCCTTTTGCAAACTCTCCGGCCATGATCTCTCAATTTGCGAATCAGCAGCCCGTGTCCTTAACAATCATCATGTAAATCGTCGTTCGGACTCAGACCACCGTCGCTCGGACAATCCTTCCCGCCGCTCCAACGGTGATAAATCTTCAAAATCATATCAGTACAAAACACGCGCCGTGCTGGTGACAGTCGTTCGTCTCGACGGGGCCCAACTACTCCCAAGCCCGTTACAAAGGCGGGTGTCACCTCCGTTGTTGAGCTCAAAAGTGACTCAGACGACGCCCAATCCAACTACTCGGGTTCCAAATCTGCCCGCAATGCCGTTGTCATTGCCAACTCCATCTCCTCCAACATCACCACCAACCAAGATGCGAACATTGACTCCGGCTGCTCCATCAGCATGACACCGGATCTATCCTCCGTCCTTCATGCCAAGAAGGATGTCACTCCTATCAGGCTTGCCAATTACTCGAAAGTCTCCGCTACACATCGAGGTGTTTCTGTCCCTCCACTTGATATTATCAAGGAAATCAAGATGTTGGTTGTGCCTGATCTTCACAAGGCTCTACTATCAGTAGGGGGATTGTGTGATGCCTCTCTCAGGGTGGTCTTTACGCCGTCGTCCTGCGATATCTACGATGCATCCAACTTTGAAGTTCTTGGCTCCGTGGTCGGTCGAGGATATCGAAAAGGCAACTTGTACTACTGTCACGCTCCAAGGCAGAGCAGCTCCAAGCCTGAGCCTGAGTCTTCGAGGACCCGTGCGACATATCAACCCACCTGATCAACCAAACATTCCAACTTCGAACCGCTTCTGAGTAAGCCCCTTGCTTCTCCCTCAGCAACACCTCCTCAATACATTCAAAGCAAAAGTACACACCATGCATTTCCTCGAAGCATAACCCATACCTGGCTATGGACTTATCGAAGAATGCGCTAATTTTCTTCGAGGGGCTCAAACTCGAAGTTACTCAACTACCCACTTTCTCTCCCTACTTATTTCATTCCTTTTTTCCATATCTCCTCTCTTTTCTGTTCTATCATCCCGTTGTACCATATCACACACTTCTTCAAACATGTATCACATTCCTTTTCTATTGTACTTCTGCTCCTTCAAACTCAGCAGAACTCATGTTCGAACCACGTGTTGTCTTTCCTCTATTTCTACCCACTCTC
>KN361221.1:10888-24121 GCA_000785685.1 Uromyces viciae-fabae | reverse complement strand
GCCCCCCCCAAAAAAAAAAAAAAAAAAAAAAAAAAAAAAAAAGTTTCTTGAAGAAAAAAAAAAGGAAAAATACAGGATACCGATCACCCACTATTTATAAAAAAAAATGAGAAATGTTTATAGCAAAACTTTTTTTTTTTTCTTACTGCTGCAGGAAACTAAAGTATAGATATAAATCATTGAAAGAAAATGAAAAAAAGAAACTAACTAAAACTCAGGGAAAAGAAAAGAAACATAGAAATTGAAAAATTTGAAAGAAATTGATACTGATGAGTGAAAGAAAGAGAACAATGATTTTGGAAAAATAATATAGACCTCTTGGAGACAAACCCGACCATCACGAGAAAATTTTGATAAAAAAAAAACAATCCCCCCCCCTGAATAAAATTTTTTTTTTGTTCGAGGTTTTGGGCTTAGGGTTGACTGATGGAAATCCTTTAAAGGTGTTATTTTGGTTTCACTTTTAAAAATCTTAATGAAATACATTTATTTGTTCGAGGTTTTGGGCTTAGGGTTGACTGATGGAAATCCTTTAAAGGTGTTATTTTGGTTTCACTTTTAAAAATCTTAATGAAATACATTTATTAGAAACAGAAAGATATAATTAGTCCATTTTGATACCTCTGAGAAATTCAATAACAGTGCAATAATTTTCTTCGGAAGGTAAAACCCCGAACCTCACATGAGGCTTGAGCATCGATCGATCTATTTATGACATCATTCCATCTCGAATATAATACATAAAACTCAGATTCAGAATTGAGCGCACCTATATTTTAAAAATTTTCCTTCCTTAACAACGTATTTACATATGTAGAGACACGAATTAGTTTGATTGTCTATGTATACATGTTAATGTATAACACACAAATATGTTATTTGTATTAAAAGTATGAATCTATTTAAAAGAAGGGATTGAACAAAAAAAAAGTGCTATTTTTTACTATAACTGTACAAATGAATCGGTCAAGTGAATAAGAAAACCTACAACAAATGTCAAAAAAAAAGGTACATGGAAAAAAAAAAAAACAAAAAAAAAAAAAAAAAAAAAAAAAAAAAAAAAAAAAAAAAAAAAAAAAGCAAGGAAGAGATAGATAATCTGAAACAAAGGATTACAATTTAGATAAAGGAGGTTCACCGATAGCTAATTCATTATCCCAAGGATTAACATTAAATTTAACGCTATTTAAAGGTTCTCTGGAAGCGAAATGAACTAAATTTTGATAAACATTTCCATCAAATCTACCTAATTCAGAATTTAAAAGATAATCAGGTATAGCAAAACTATCACATAATGCAACAGCTTCTGGTCTAATTTGTGATAATAAAGAATAAACCCGATTTCTTAATAATACATGTTGTTGCGGACTTATGTAACCAGATGCTAAAAATTCACTTGCTTCAATATCCATAGTATAGCAAGCTAAATTATCATTTCATAGAAAAATATTAGTTCACCTGGACATAATTTTGCAATAAGAAATTTAATATGAGCACGAACCGTAAAGCTCAAAAACAAGTAGGATAACATGATGAAGCGCAGGTTTAGATTTTAATGTTTCGTCGTAAAGTAACACCCGGGCGAAATTTCGAACCATTAAGAATTGGCAGTGTGCAACCTGTTAGTCAGCCAAAAAAAAAAAAAAAAAAATAAGTCACTTTTATATTCAGCTATCATTCAGGTTCAATACACAGAAAAAACTAACGGAGCAGCGATAAATATCAACTAAAAGGCTGTTCCAAGTTTTGCATTCAATGTCTCTTTTTCGAGTTGCTTGAGCGATCAGGAAAGCTGCACGGTGTCCATAGGCCCAAATGAAAGCTTGAACATCATGGACTAAAAAATTGACAACAACGGTTGAATTTCTAAACAACGAGTGCGGCGCAAACAAACAAACAAAAAAAAAAAAACGAGGCTTACAATCTCCACTATATTGGACTTTTGATTTTTCGTTGGGATTTTCCAAATACCTTAGGATGTATTCTCCAGTCACATTCTCAGGAGATAATTGAGCATTACGATCTTGAAATAAAGTACGCATGGTCTTGAATAGATATCGGCCGGTTTGTTGAGTGATCATATAGCTATCACCTAAACAAGAAAATGAGTTTTTTTTTTCGATTTGAATCTCTTAAACCTGATGATGATTTAATGAACCTACCTTCCCAAGTCACCTGAGGTAAGTAGTCTGCGTATAATGCGCCAAGTCCCGATGCCTGTGAGAATCCATGACCCCCGCAAGCTCTGCGACATTCTTCTATAGCCTGCACAGCCATAATGGTACATAATGATTTGAGCCCCGATGATGACGCGTGTACATCAGCGAGTAAAGAGAAGTCCCCTTCACTCATGTTTTTTTGACTCTCATTATACAATCGAAACATTTCGAGTCCCTGATGAAAATACCATGTTGACTCCCATCAGCTAAATAAAATGACGAGCTTGTTTTTAAACTCTATTAATGAAAAGGCTCAACTGTGTAATGACAAGCAAACGCTTGCGCTAAAATTGGGAAAATTCGGTACTGAACCATTTGGTAATCAAGTACTGGATTTTCGGCTGGCTTCTTGCCGTCTAGCTAGTGGTCGTTTAATAAAATGCCCAAGTCAACAATCACATTAGAGTAAAAAAAAAAAAAAAAAGAGAGAAATAAAGTTTTGTAGACTTACAACTGGTGCATCCTTATCTGCAAACTGTCTTCTGATAGCACAATATCGGATGGCCACTGTAGAAGCACGAGCTAGTACCATTCTAGCGGACTGGACGATCCCCGCTCGAATGTAAGTCATAGTTCCGTACGCCAACTTGGCATTACCAGGTTTAATGTATTCGCCCGTTTGCGCATCGACACGAGAAAATCGGGATAGCAAATGATTGTGAGGAATTCTAACATTATCAAATAGAATCATTCCATTATCTGTGGTTTGGTACCTAGATGAGAATAACATTTTATTCAGCAATGAAAAGTGGTTAAAACTAAGTTAAAATTACTTCATTACCCTAATTTTGGTCCAATATCACCAATTACACGACCTGGTAATGGCTCACGAGTTTTAATGTTTCGGATAGGTACCACAAAAGGATGAGGTCCATATTTTTTCCCATTAGTGTACAATTGCGCCATTACGACTGCATGATCCGCAGCGCGGCCCAGTCCACCTAAAGAGTTTCCAAAACATACAAGCAAGATTTAAGCAAACCAGAGCATGATTTATTTGTATACAAATAATGATGACAGACCGATCCACCATTTGGAAGCTGTTAACGAAGGAGAATGAATTATAAACTCTTGAGTATCCTTGTCATAAGTGGCTCTAGTTTCAAGTCCTTGAACATTGGAGCCATGACCCAACTCTGTTTGAGCGTAACATCCAATAATCTGGTACTATATCAATTAAGTTTAAGAGCCAATCAGTAAATTTTCCAATTATTGTTTTTTGTATCTTGTAATTGTATGAAAAAAAGTATCACCACTAACGTTTTCAGCAGGAAGAGTGAATAATTTTTGTTGTTCCTCGTCACCTTGCTCTTGAAGGGTCTTGAGAAACATACTTTTATGCAGACTACTACAGGTTTAAAACTCAATCGAGATGGATTCAATAAAAGATAATGAAAATTTAAATTATATATACATATTTCTAAACAAAAAAAAAATAGAAGAACTCACAATGGACCCGGCATATCAATCAGTAACTCTGCCATGGACATATCTTCTGCGTTCCAATGGTGATCCTTAGCAATCTGAACCAAACGTTTTTCTTTTCTTAAAGCATGTCTAAAACGATCATCACGACCTTGATAATTCAAACGTTTTTTATCAAAAGCTTCTTCATTTTGAACAATTTTTAAAATTTTAACAAGTTGATCCAAATAAGATGAACCATAAATACAAAGAGACATAGCTTTTGAATCGAAACTAGCATGATTACGTTCAATATGTAATAATTTTGAACCTGGTGTTCCAGTTGGCTTTAAATGAGTTGGTACAGGTATATTCAAATTTAATCCTGAAAGATCTTTTGAATCTCCTGGAGGACTAGAAATCCCATTAGATTCGAGTGAGACAGTTGTATCGTTGAATCTGATGTTGGAACCGATAGGAGGGAAAGATGCGTCAGGTGGTCCAACGGGTGCAACTGAGCGATCAGACATGATTGAGAATTGAGTTGAATAATCAGTATCAAATTTTGGAGGAAAGAAAACTTGGAATAAGTTGATGAATTAATTTCAGCAACCCTGAATTCTTTCGGTTTAAATGGTCAACAAGCATGAAACTGATTCATGTGAATGACGTCAATCTGGCATTTTGGTTACCAAGAGGGGCTGAAATGGACCCTTCTCTATATCTTTCAGTTCAGAAATGCCGACATTTCTTATCAATTTCTTGTATTTGCTTTTATATTATTACCAAAAAAAAAAAAAAAAAAAAAAGAACAGAAAGAAAATACAACAAATAATACCAAAAAAGATGAAAAAAAGAATCATACGTTCATGAATACTAGAAACAAAAGAGAAGAAGAAAAAAAATTGATTCGCATATGAAAAAAAAAAAAAGATTAAGAAAAGAAGAATTTCAAAAAATCAAAGACCTTAAAAGAAAAACGCTATGACTAAAGATAGAAAATTGGAAACAGAGATTGAAAAAAAAAAAGGGAGCGATAAAAAGTTCTAACGAAAAAAGGAGGTATATACAACAACTAGAAAAAAGGGAAGAAGAAAAGAAAATGATAACTACAATTTATAATACACAGAAAGAAAATACAACAAATAATACCAAAAAAGATGAAAAAAAGAATCATACGTTCATGAATACTAGAAACAAAAGAAAAGAAGAAAAAAAATTGATTCGCATATGAAAAAAAAAAAAAGATTAAGAAAAGAAGAATTTCAAAAAATCAAAGACCTTAAAAGAAAAACGCTATGACTAAAGATAGAAAATTGGAAACAGAGATTGAAAAAAAAAAAGGGAGCGATAAAAAGTTCTAACGAAAAAAGGAGGTATATACAACAACTAGAAAAAAGGGAAGAAGAAAAGAAAATGATAACTACAATTTATAATACACAAAAAAAAAAAAGAAAAAAACATTAAATTAAATTAATTCAAAAAACTTTTATTTAATTATTTATATATATACATTGAATATTGAAATATATATCATTGTATATATAAACATCAGAATTTAAAATATATATTTATATATGTATAGTATCATAATAGAGAAATGCGAAATTATATGAAGAAAGAAAGAAAAAAAAACATGATTAAAAATTTAAAAACTTGATTTTAATTTTATATATCTTATTTTTTATTTATTTTCGTATTGCAAATGTCTAAAAAAATCAAATAAAAATAAAAAAAAGTAAGAGAAAGATAGGTATGAATATTTTTTTTTTTTTTTTTTTTTTTGGAGAAAGGAAAGAAGTGAATGTTGAACTAACCTTATTAAGCATTCCTAATGTTTTAGAAACAGATTTTTTTTTTTCAAAAAAAAAAAAAAAAAAAAAAAAAAAAAATCACAATTATAAATTGATAAAATTAAATGTAATTTTTTTTTTTTTTTTGGTCATTTTAGATAGTAATAATAAATAAAATAGAATTATTTTCAACTTACTAGATCATCAATTTTTAAATCCATTTCTAAAATAGCTTTTTCTCTACCTTTATAATGTAAAGCAATAATGAAAGTACCAGGTGAAGGTGAAATAATTTGAAAGAAAATATTTGCTTTCCTATCAAATCCAATATCAAAAAAAAAAAAAAAAATTAGTCAATCTCTTTTTTTCTGCTTATTAAAAAAAAAATAAAAAAAACTTTGTAAAAAATGATAAAAATGAAACCAACCTATTTTCGGGTACATTAGTATCAACAATAACTCCATCTTTTTCAAATTGAGCATGAGAAAATTTATAAGGACCAAGAGATTGAGATTTAGGTATTTTTTTTTCTTTACCATCTACACTAACTACTCCAACTCCACCACCTACAGTTTTACCTTTTTGATGTGCTGTACTAGTAATTCTAACATTTTGTAAATATGCTTTATATTGTTCTAATTGTGATCTTAAATAATTATTATGATCGCAAATTGTTTGAAAAACTGATTCTAACGATCTTGTTTCTAATATTACTTTTTCTCTCATATTTCCTAAATGTGCTAATTCCGTAGCTATTTCATCTACTAATAATTTATGTCCATCTTTACGATCACATAATTTTATTTCTTCTAATTCTCTCAACATTTCTTTTACCTTGAGTCCTTTACGTACTAATACAGCATCCTTTGCTGTTGCAGCTCTTTCAGCAATTAGTAACAAGTTAATCGGTCGTTTATCTGAAAGTTGTGGGATTGATCGAATCAGTTGAACAAAAATTGATTTAGTTTCCATATATAATATATCATTCTGTGTCAAGTTATTTTCAGCCATCAAGGCTGTGGTGATATCTTGAATTGGGATCTCCCATCTACTATAAAGAGGTAGTTCAATTGTTCGATTTTCTTTCCGTGGTACTTGAGTAGGTGCCTGCCCGAGTTCTTCAAGAAGTATACGTAAGTGTTGGCGCTCGTCTTTCGCCTAGAAACATAAGTAATGCATGGCCCAGGTGAGCTATCGTTTAGAATTGCGTGGCCCCACGCAAAGCTTGAAATCTTACAAAAACTGACCAAGTGATCTATATGTTGGATAAGAAGAGAGTGGGTATTATACAGTTCGTTGAGGGTAATGTTGATTTGGAGGTCCTTCTTAGAAAGAGCCATATATTGGTCCATCTACAGATCGGACGATAATTCGGGGATCAGCGATTGGAACCATCAACTAAAAATCTTCAAAGATATAAAAAAAAAAAAATCATTACTTCGAGTGATTCATAAAAATCCTTTACTTCGCATAGCAAGTTCAAAAATTTGTTGATCCTGGCCTTGTTGCTTTCTACAAATGGATTTAAGCTCATCATGTAAGCTTCTTTTGAATATGAAGGTTTATTTGCCAAATTCTGGAGCATCTTGGCGATCTAGAATATCAGGTTGAAAAGAGAGATACAAATCAGATATTGAATTGAGCCAAAAAAAAAAAACCAAAGGATGTATTAATACATACCAAGGTCAATGTACGCCGAGGGTGCTTGGCTGTCGTTGGCAAGTTGTCAATTAGCATGTAAGCTTGTGGCGTGACGATAGCGGGGTTGATGAAACGAAGAAAAAAGAATCCTCCGATCAATGAGCAAATGGCAATGTCAGTTGCCTCTTGATATTTACGCTAGTTAGAGTGAAGAAGAATGCATGTGACAAAATAGATTAGATATTAACTGTCAAAGCAAGCTAGTTTCATTTGGTATGAACTGCTGACCTTAGTCAAGCTTCTAATTTGTTTACAAATCCAACGGATCCCATACGGTACACTGTCGATACTTTCCATGATCGTCATCAGGAAACTATTAGCAATCTCCATCAACATTGCAAGCCGAGGCGCAATAATGTTTTGCACGTCAGTGTTGGCAGCAGCAACTTCGGCTGAAATACCACGGGGAAGGTCTTCAGGTAAGGAACCAGTTTCGTCCTCAATCTGCTGAATCATTTGATCGTAAACCTGTGGGTGAAAAATTTGTTGATCAGCGAAAATGAAGCAGTTCGGATGTATTGAATGTGATTGTGAAGTTTGCAAAAGATGAAAGTTGAATAGATCTTTTCGCTTAACCTTGAGAGGATTGATTTCCAAGTTCAAATCTTTATGTTCAATCAAGCTGTTAATTCGTTCAGCTAAGACTGTTTTCAAATAGCTTTGACCAGGTCCTCGTCTCGTATAAGTTGTCATCATTCGGGAGACAGGAGTGTTTGCTCGAAGTAGGGAACCAAAGTCAGTTGTTGTTTCAAATTGAGCAGATAATACCGACTATGATCAATAACAAAAAAGAAAGCCAATTGGTAAGTTTTACATTTGTGATAATTGTGCTGAAATCCTTACCTGAAACATTGTCAAGAGTAAATGCTCTTCACGATTTTCATATTGATTTCCGTAGAGAGTAAACATGACAGTCTGAAGCAAAGTATCAATTTCACCCATTGAGACCAAACGACAGAGAGTAGCGATATGACGAGGTTCACTTTGAAGTAGGAAAAAAAGATTGGCGTATTGCTAAAAAAAAAAAAAAAAAAAATTGTCAACATTATTGCGAAAGAAAAAGTTGCTGATAGATAAAGGAGAGCATTGAATAAATACCTGTGTTCTTTTTTCGTCCAGATAAAGTCCTTCAGATTCGTCGGCTTCTTCTAGATGCTCACGTACTTCCTCCCGTTCTCCTAATGCCATCCTCTGCATACAAAAGAAAAGAAAAATCCATGTATAACAGATGTGTTTGTAGATAAAAAAAAAACATAATAAACCATCATGAGAAGGAAAGAAAGAGTGAAGTTAAGCAATTACGATCGAGATATAATACGATCAAATGGAGTGAGAGAAAAACTTACATTTTGGATCAATAAGGCAATTCGAGAATCCAGATAACGGACGTCTCTTTCGAGTACAAAGTTCTTTTTGGATTGAGATGAAATTTTAGTTTTTAAATCGCGTAGACGCTTTTGTGCTAAGAATTAAATGTTATGACAAGTAAACAAAAGTTAAATCAAAAAAATTCAATATCTCGATGGAAATTTTTTTATTAAATGTTATGACAAGTAAACAAAAGTTAAATCAAAAAAATTCAATATCTCGATGGAAATTTTTTTAAAAAAAAAGTTGAAAGTCGATCGGAAAAGGATCTAAGGGATTTTGACTATGAGTTTTAATTAGATTAACGAACCTCTTGCTAATTCATCTTCAATTTCAGTATCATGTTCTGCGGCCATAGAATAAAGTTGAGTGACTGAGT
The DNA here is from genome assembly GCA_000785685.1 of Uromyces viciae-fabae. Classification (NCBI taxonomy): domain Eukaryota; kingdom Fungi; phylum Basidiomycota; class Pucciniomycetes; order Pucciniales; family Pucciniaceae; genus Uromyces; species Uromyces viciae-fabae. Next base: position 15,257 of record KN361221.1, on the reverse strand, counting down.
ATCGATTCGCATTCCTAAAAAGATATGATAAAGCATGATTTAGTTATTTGATTGAAATGAATATTAAAATGAAATTATTCTCACCTTGAGTCTCTCCGAGATCCAGGTAAGTTACTACTAGTGATCGTATTGAATGCGGAGAGATTACCGATTGAATGTTTCCCAATGGCATTGCTGCTGCTGCTAGTTGCCATCTGTGAAGCAAGTGTTTGAGATGTTAACGTTGTGGACATGAACCGCTTTGATAATATTAAGTAAGTTTTGATAGTGATTTGAAGTTTTTTGAATTATTTTATTTCTTTTTTTTTTTTTTTGGCAGTTTTACTCTGTCACTGTGGCTGGTTGGTGGTGTAACTCGGGCTGGAAAATACAGTTAATCAATTATTTTTATTACCAAAAAATCACATTCAACTATCTTTTTGTATGTAAAAAAACAAAAGTAATTACAGCACGAAAAAACTTCAACTATTAACAACAAATCAAGTAAATATATATCAATTCTTGATGAGTTTTCTGTAAAAGAAATCATTCTTTAAAATCAACTCTCAGCGGATGAAAATAACTCATTTCGCAATTCTAAACTGCTGCATTGCAATTCTTCGCTATATTTTTTTTCTCGAGCACATTAATTTTGTGCATCCATATATTACATTATTACATAAAATATCATCATTTTCATTCAAGTCCGATAGTACATATTGAGTTACTAGAGGAAACTATACACTGACGGAATCATCCATCTCCCCGGTTCCGGAACTCCACTTTTGTCGTGAAAAAGATAAGTGACAACTTGAAATCCTCAAAACTTGTGGTTAAGGATGGCTAGTTACTATTGTCCCATTGAGATAACTCCCTCAACTGTTAAGACTTAAGAAACACTGCTGAGTTACTATTACGAGGCTCAATTTCTTTTTGTACACTTTTAATCGGAACGCGAGCTAAGCTGTAGGCTCATAGCTCGAGTCAAGCGTTCCCTAGTGCGCGCACCCAGGCTAGGGTTGAGTGCGCGAACAAAGGCGCGCCAAGGGCGGCATTTTTTTTTGCTAAGGGGCGCGCCAGTTTTTTAATTTTTTTCAATGAAATCCTGAACGTGTTAATTTTATGGTGATGGAAATGAGATATTTAGATTGAGGAAAAGATTTTGAAAGAGGAGCAAGGGAGCAGTTTTAGGGCACGTACCATAGCGGATCCTGGTTTTGGAAACTGTTTTTACCAAAAAATTTTTGCGCCTTTTTCTATTTTCCATCTTTATGGCCTCAAAAATGGTTCTGTCTGAAAATCTGTACCACACACACCAATCTATACCCTTCCTTCACTCCTCATTCCCCTCAACACCATCACACATCTCCTTCATCCATTCCCCTCAGCAGGATCACACATCTCCTTAATTGTGCCCCGAAACCTCCAAAACAACTATCTCAATGGATTCTGGACTCATTGTTTTCATCGCAGCAGCCAGTGCTGCGATCATCATTATTCAAGATTACTACAAGAGGAAAATGGAGTACTATAGCAATGGTGGACAAACCAAATATGTACGCTTCTTGCTGAATATTGCCCGACCAGAACTCTTCCGTGAGATCACTGGCCTGGAGCGACAGACTTTCAACCAACTTGTTTCTGAGCTCCAAAGCCTTGATCTCCTTGGTGATGGAAGATCTGTCACGGTTCTAGAGCAAGTTCTTATTTTTTTGGATATTGTTGTCTATGGGGATACCATGAGACAAACAGCAGTTAAATTTCTCCGGGGTTTGTACACAATCAATCGGTGAGTAGTTTCATTTTATACTTCAAAAGCAACCAATGGAGTGGCTAACCATGTCAACTTTCCAGATACTTTGGAGAAGTTCTGGATGCCTTGGTCTCATTGTACCCAAACTATGTGAAGTTAAACCCAGAAACCACCAGACTTCCTGAAAAAATATGTGAAAATCCGAAATTTGAAGTGTTCAAGAACTGCCTTGGGGTACTAGATGGTGTATTGATTCCAGCAAGTGTTCCAGCATACTTACAAGCACCCTGGCAATCACGCAAAGGAATTATATCTCAAAATGTTTTGGCCGCCGTTAATTTTCAATTTGAGTTTGTTTATGTGCTTGCTGGCTGGGAAGGCAGTGCACATGATACTCAGATATTCAATGATGCAACTTCAAAGGGCCTCCGTATTCAAGATTGCGACTACTTCTTGGCAGATACAGGCTATGGCCTGCAGCAAGGACTTATGACACCATATCGCGGAGTCTGTTACCATCTTAAAGAGCAAGCGGCTGCTGGATCTTGACCTTCAACCAGAAGAGAGCTTTATAATCTTCGCCATGCTTCACTCCGTAACGTTGTTGAACACATATTTGGTTGTCTAAAAAATAAAATCAGCATTCTCAAACAACCACCAGAAATCCAATTGACAAAGCAAATCCAATTGGTATACGTGATTTTCTGTTTGTGGAACTACATCCGCAAACATTAAACTATCAAGTTGGAAGAATTTGAAGATCCACCAGAACCCAATAGAATCTCCGGCTTTACATCATTTCAACCTTCAGTTCAAGAGGATGAATACATGAAATTGAGAAGGGATCGAATCGCAAAAACATGAAACCATCAAGTTGGAAGAATTTGAAGATCCACCAGAACCCGATAGAATCTCCGGCTTTACATCATTTCAACCTTCAGTTCAAGAGGATGAATACATGAAATTGAGAAGGGATCGAATCGCAAAGAAGCTATGGAAGCAATATGAAACATACCGTTCAAAGTAAAACTTTTGGATTCTTTCTTCAATTTTGCACTCTTATAAATATTATCCTTCTATCTTTTGAGCTAGTTGGTTTTTTTTTTTTGCTTCTTTTTTTATTTCTCTCTTACAAGTATTATATCTTTCATCTTTTGACTAGGAGGTATCCAGTTCTTGTTTCCTTGAACTTCATTTTTCCTGTCAAACCTTTGCATTTATTTCTCTCTATCTCACAAGATTTCATCTCGCTTTTACAGTAGAATATACTAAAATAAAACAAAAAATGAATAAGCAAACAAGTTTTGAGAAGGATAAAAAAATAAACAGAAAAAAAAAGAAGCAATTGATTTTTGAGAACAATAAAAAAAAAAATATAAATACATGGAAGTATGGGAATCTATACTTGACTATTCAGCTGAAAGCTCAAAAAGCGACTAACTTGATTATCTCTCAAAGCTCGAAAAGCGACTGATTCGCTCACAAAGTACTATAGCTGCTAATTTCTGCAATTTTATGAAGAATTTAATTTTGATTGGCATTGGAGATTCTAATGAGCTATGTGTAGCAATAGAGTAGATTATAACGAAAAAAAACTAAAAAAGAATAAGCAATTCAGTTTGGAGAAAAATAAAAGAAAGAAATGAAAAAAAAGAAGCAATCAACTTGTGAGAAGAATAGAAACAGACCAAAGGAAGGGTAAAAAAAGAAGTGAAGAGTATAACAAAAATTCAACTAAAAAAGAAAAAGCGAGTGAGTTTTTGAGAAGGATAAAAAAAAGAAAGGGAAAAAAAGAAGCAATTGACTTGTGAGAAGGACAGAAAAAGATAAAAGTAAGGGAAAAAAAAGAAGCAATTGAGTTGAATGAAATAACTATAGGCTTATTAATTTGCACAGGCCTGCTTATCAAGCCACAAGCGGTAGATTGATTTTGAAGAAGTTTCAGCTAATGATAAAAAGATGTCGGCATTTTTGTCCTCAGCTAGAACAGATACAAATTGAATATAATCTTCATCATCAATTTCATTCAAAAATAGACCTGATAGGACTTCCAATGCCTGAGCACAAATTGATCGTTGCTTATTATTAGATTGATTTTCAGGGTTCTTCATCATCCCAGTTGCAATAACATTCATGGCTTCTTTTGAAGAAGTTGCTGCTTGATTTATAGCCCCAATAAGGCCTTCAAGGCCCTTGGTCACTTCACTTGCTTTGGTTGCTCGGACACGCTTGGCAGATGGCTCGGAATTGTTCGCTTTTGATGTGCCACGGTCTGAGGTAAGCAATTTTGTCGTTTCTTGGGTTTCTTCATCACTTGTATCATCTTCATCACTTGAAACATCTAATTTCCTTGATTTTGTAAGTTTTTTCTTGATGTTATTGTTTTGGATTGAAGCTGGTGTAGTTGGTGGGATTGCAGACTCAACTAGCTCACCGGTGGCATAAGTACCATTGAAGACACGTTCACAGAGATTGTAGATTGGGAATGTCTTATTTCTTAACTTTCCAAAGTTCCTTCGGGGGTGGGCTTCAACCAACTCGTCCCATGTCTTTGAATCAGCACGAAATATAGATAACTCGGCATCCCATCCAAATCCGGATTGATCACAAAGGAATTTATAGTCGGAGTACATGCTA
>KN361221.1:0-10801 GCA_000785685.1 Uromyces viciae-fabae | reverse complement strand
GTTTGAGGTCAAAAGCTAGATTGATTCCATTCATCACGGTGGTCCAACCTTCTTTTTTCAGGTTTCCGTTATCAGCTGCATGACCAGCTGAAATTTCATCTCCAATAAATTCTAAGAGTTTGATTTTTTCAACCATTGACCAGTTTTGTGGGGCCTTATCATTCACATTTGCTCGCTTTGGAGGTGGTATTGATCTGAATTCTGTAGCAGAGCTGTTGGATTTGGCTGGTGGTTGGGTGGGGCCTTTCTTCTTTGGGGGTTTTGAAACAGCAGAAACAGATATTGGGGGAGCAGGAGAAGCAATGAGAGTTGGTAAAGATATTTTGAGAGATTCATCAAACAAGTCAGGGTCAATTGTATCCATAACGTATATATTTTTTGTTTGGTGGAGTGAGGATGGAAAATTATTTTCCAAAACAGGGTGAGGGCTGTTTCTGAAAACAGACCAAAAATCAAGAAAAATAAGCCATCCTTCCGGACCGAAATTCAACGAAGAGATCCTTTCCTCCGTTATCGGTGTTGATTTTATGGTGATGGAGATGAGATATTTAGATTGAGGAAAAGATTTTGAAAGAGGAGCAAGGGAGCAGTTTTAGTTTTAGATGATTTTATGGCTCAACTCGATGATTTTATTTCATTCACAGCAAGCAGTATTTATAGAAAAAGAAAAGAACATGTCACAACTCTGTGACATGTTATACCAACATGAAAATCTTACCCACTACTACACATGAGAAGATAACTACTTTAACTACTAAGTTATAACACAACTAAACATGTTATAAATGAAAAAATATAACTACTAGATTATAACACAACTAAACATGCTGTAAGATATTAACTATATAATTGACAACTACACATCAATTATATAAAAAAACTTTCTGGCTACTTGATTGATAAATAACATATAACACCACTACACATGTTATAACACTATTACTATATTATTGACAACTACACATCATTAATGAATAAAGATCTCAGGGACAACTACACACCAATGAGATAAAACTAACTAGATAAATATAAAAATATTCAAGTATTTTTTATTTTTTATTTTATAATATTGAAAAAACTTGGTGAGGATAAATGATAGAAGGATGGGAGTGGAGGATAAAACCATAGAAAAACAACAGAACGTACTAATAGATTACAAATATTTAGCCAAATTTTATTGATAAATATCACACAAAAGCATGTATTTTCTTTACAACTTAGTAAAAAAAAAAGAAGGAAAAGTAAAAATAAAACTTGTGTTGTGACTTGTGACCCAAATATCCTTTGCATCTCAGTTACATTCACCAGCATTATTATTATCATCATAATTTGAAGCAATTATATCTTGATCCGCATTGGTTTCCCAAAGTTTGAAGTCAAATACATTCTCCAGCCAAGCATTTTCCCTTGAGATGAGGGCAGCTTTGTGGTCTGTATGACCTGAGCAGTACCATTTTCAAATTCTTCTTCTCATTCATCAATGTTTTGAAATAAATCATAGGAACTCATGATTTTGTTTTCAGATAGTACTTTTTTGTGACTGAGATTGATCAGATTTTTTTTTTTTTTTGGATATTTTTTTTTTTTAGACAAGCCTGGGTCGCCTTTAATCATGTGAAGCTTTCTTTGATTTAAAATCATTTAATTTAAGAGACTTTATGAGTGGAAGGTGATGAGGACACTGAGAAGTTTGGTTGAAAGAGGAGCTGGGTCAATACTATGTTTAAGGAAAATTATGCTCTGACTCAATGTTTTATTTCAAGTGAAAAAAAAAATCAGAAAAGGAGGAATGACATGTCACAAAGATGTGACATGTCTACAAACATAATAATGAAAAATAATAATAATGAAATAATAATAATGAAAAATAATGAAAAATAATAATAATGAAAAATAATAATAATGAAAAATAATAATAAAGAAATCATCTGTAACACTAATGTAATAATAATGAAAAATAATAATAATGAAAAATAATAATAATGAAAAATAATAATAATGAAAAATAATAATAATGAAAAATAATAATAATGAAAAATAATAATAATGAAAAATAATAATAATGAAAAATAATAATAATGAAAAATAATAATAATGAAAAATAATAATAATGAAAAAGGAATCAGGACTAAATAAAATTAACCTGAACAACTACAAGTATTCAGACTAAAGTGATTATAAAATTAGAATAAACAACTACCATGTATTTAGACTAAAGTGACTATAAAATTCATCTCAATATTAATAACAATGTTATGAATAAAGAGGACTACAAGATAATAATGTAACTAACTACCATGAATTACATTAGATCACTAAACAAAATTATAAAACTACAATGTTATAATTTTGAGTAAAGAGTATTTATTTATAATTAAAATTACTTAAGAATAAATAAATAAAAATGTATTTTAGATAACTAAGAAGGATGAAAGCACAATATTTTGGAAAAACAACAACATCTTGAGAGGTGATGGCTTCATACAATTTCAAGATTTTGTTTTAATTGAGTTCATGATTGAAAATAATCATTCAACTCTTACTGCATGAGGCACAATTGTTGGAATAATGATTACTTATAATTAAATATCTTGATAAACTTCTCTCACTACTTTATAAGACATTCTTATAAGTATCTAAACTATCTAAAATACTATACTACTACTACTAAACTATTACTATACTTAATAAAACTCTAAAACTATACTCTAAAGCTATTACTCTATCACTACTACTAATACTGCTCTAACTACTACTCCTACTACTTGATCTTTACTAAAATTCTATCCTATTGACTTCGAGTTACTTTCAGTTAAAATGTCATTAAACTGATTAAATAGCACAGTTTGTCTTGTTGTTTATTTCATTAATACTGTTGAGTTACAAACTAAACCTATTAAATATTCCTGCCATCTTTCTAGCTTTCTATTCTTCACTTGATTAAAAACTATTTCTCAACTCTTGTATTTATTTTTCATTATGTAAGCAGGACCTATAAATAGGCCTGCTTACCCGTTTAAATAAAATCATCGAGTTCAGTCTTTCTAAACTCCTTCCTCATCTTTGAACTTAAAAAAAATTAGCTCAGTAAGAGAGCATTCAGCTTTTTCCCTGATTTTTGAGTCCAAAAATCATCAACAATCTCTAAGATTTGGATTTCCAGTTGTTTCAACATACCAGATTCAGGGCAGATGATGATAGTTAACCAGTAATCCAGAGGATAAATTTGTGATTGGTTCTTTGAAACCTGGAAGTTAAACAGAAGAAAAAGGTTGTAGTATTGGTTGATTGATTTATGGATTTATGATGCCTTAGATTGGGTGTAATTACAAGAGTTTTCAAGTTCAATTAGCATTCTCCCAATATCTTGAAGTGAGTGAATGTTTTTTTAGAAACTGCTAATTTTTCATACAATGGGTGAAGAAAGAAAGGAACAATGTATATTTATTCTTTGAAGACAGCATCTCTTTTCAAAAGAGCATCTACAAAATGAATTTTAAAGCTTTCAAATTGTTCATAGACAGTTTTATCTTGAATGTACTTGTAAGTTGTGATGAATAACTTCCATATACATGACAGATTGGTATTGCTATTTTCTAATTCTGCAATACAACTACTGGCTGAAGAAGTTTTACAACAACTGAGTTTGATGTGAAATGATTGTGATCATTGATGATTTTGACAATTGATTTAGTCATCAAAGAAGTATCAATTGAGGAATTTTCAAGGAGATCATTACAATGCTTGAATCCTTCTTCATGTGACTCAATGCTCAAGCAAACTTTTGCCATTGAATACCAATAAGTTTCACATAGCATTGATACAGAATGCTTCACTGAATTTTTCAAACACCAATCTGCCAAATGTTCCTTCCAAAATACAGATGTGGAGAAGTAATTCACAAGGGTTTTATTTGCTTGAATAATTTTGTCAATACTTGGGTGATTGATGATGCATTTGGAAATCAAATTGAATACGTGAAAAGAATAGTAAACCTTGATGATGTGAGGATACTACAGATTAATAATTTTCTAATACAAAAAGGCCAATTAATCATTATGCAGCCAAACATTGATTGAGAAACCTAAAAATGGAACTTACGCGTAATTTCAGCATGACAGAGGGTGAATCAGTCACAATGGCATTAAAAGATTTGATATTGAGCATTTCTCTTTCAAAGTGTCTTGCAAGAATTCCCAAATATTTTTGGCAGTGTGTTTTTCCCAGTTCAGATTGAGAATATCAAGAAATGTCTTGAAATATGAGCCTCTTTGAATCAATACAGCGTAGATGATTTTTCCACTGTTGTCTGTCCATCCATCAAGAGATAATTTAAAGTTTTTTGTGCCTTGAATTGTTTTAATTAACTCCATCTTGTGTTTTGCATGGACAGTTTTTAAATGTTTTTAAACAAGGTTCTTGCAAAGTGGAAGCTGGTAGACATACCTTTGAATATTCTTGGTATTGTTTCAAGTGTGGGTTTTAAAGGATGGTGAACGTTAAGTTAGAGCAAATAATTGTTTTGAGTATGAGTTTGTGTAGATGATTGGTTTGTTCACTTGAAATTGGGTGGAAATAATTGTGGATGGATTCTTGATGCTGGTGTTTGGAATGTTTTGGTATTGATAGTTTGCTTTTTCTTTGATTTTATTGGAATGTATCTCTTGATTGATTTGATGAGCTAGGTGCATCATATTCAGCAATAGAATTAGAATTGTTTTCCTTCAGTACTTCTTGGATGTATTTGCTTTTATATTTGGGTGAGATTCTAGCACATACATCCTTGATTTAATGAAAATGAAGCTTGGCTTGGCTTGATTGAATCTATTCTTGCAGTGATTACATTTTGCTTTTTTCTGTCTGGATTTGCTAGATGGGGTCTGGGATGACATCAAAAAACCGGTTTCACCTCTTCCCATGACCTTGAGTTGGTTTTTTCCGGCCTTAATCTGATAGGGAATCAGCTTTCATTCTGTGTGCAAGAAGTATATATTGATAAGATTTAATATAAAATAAGGCAATGCAAGTCAATTTCAGGATAAAACACATTGTCCAGTTTGAGTCAATCATGGAATTTAAAAAGTAAAAAAAAAATTAAAAACATAAAAGAAAACAAAAAAAAAACCTTACCATTAGTCCATCAGGTAGAAAGCCGTGTGATCTGGGTCACAAAGATTAGTGTAGAGTGGTTGAGTAAAGCATCCACCAGCTGGGGGGGGGGGGGGGGGGGCACTCCCTAGCTTCCCCCGCCCACCAAGGAGGTGGCCCACCAACCCTGTTTTCCAGGTTTCTGGCGCGCACCCTGCACCCTGTACCCCCCAGGGGTGACAGGGTAGCGGCGCGCCACTGGTGCCGCACACCCAACACTAACCCAGCTGCATGGAAGGAATGGCATGCAACTCCATGGTTACTCTTTTTTTGCATTATCAAGGCAATTAAAACTAAAGCGCAAAACAGAATCTTTTCAAAAAACTAGAAAATGATGGATCAGATTAAGTTAAATTTGTCAAATTATGTTAAAGAGAAAAAGATCTTACACTTAAGTGAGTGAAATTTACTGCAAGTATTTTACGCAGAAATTAAATTGTTTTTGAACATTAACTTAGCATTTTTATTTTCGATAAAGATGAGAAAAGTTATTTATTTTAACATTATGTATTTTTACCACTTACAAGTGAATTTTGAAGAATGAATTAAACTTAAAATATTTCATCTATATTTCTAAATTTGATAATTAACTGACTTATGATTCTATTTTTATAATTGAATCATCAATATTTTCAGATCAATTGAATCATGATCTCATGATTTCATGATTTATCAATGGACATTTAATTTCTGAAAAACCCTTTCCTTTCTTGTTATAATTCTTCTATTGAATATTCTTCTACTTATCAATTTTAATAACCATTGCATCAAATCAAATATTATCTTAAAATTATTAAATCATTCGAAATCTTGTTATATTCCTATTTGATATTTTTAGTCATATCCATATTTAAATTCAAAACATTATCATTTTATCATTAAAACTTTATCATTATTATCTTATCATTTATTATTATCTATCAACTACCATGCCATTTGTTTTACCTTAGCTTGCCTTCAGGCATTTTTATCTTTCGTTTCATTATTCTCTTTTTATTTCTTTAAACATTTATCCTAAAAAGAAATAAAATGTTAATTCAGTTATTGAATTTTAACAAAATTCACATACTTTCAAATAGGTGATCCTTCTTTGCATTTTGAATTCTCTACGGCCAATCAAATTCAGAAGTATGAACTCTCCTCTAGTCTTACATCTGAACCTATGTCCCCTATGTTGTGAATGATTGGCATCTGTGTGGAAGAAAGTTTAGAAATGCATTAATGCTGTCTATCATTTGTCAAGTTAATGATTTTAAATCATCAAATACTAAAAGATCATTTGATCAAGACACTTCTAATAGTGAGATTACTTTTTATTTTTTTAAATTTAAATTTTAAATTTAATATTCTTAATTTTAAGAATACAATTTTATTAATTTTAATTTTTAATTTTATTTTAAATCATTTTTAATACCGTTGTAAAAGAAAGAAAACAATTCAAAAATAATAGTTAAAATTATGAACAAAGAACCTAAAACTTAAATTTATTACTCTAGTGATTAAAACAGTGTTAGTTGTAATGGTTTCATCACAATAAATTTTTATGTTTATATTCTAAAAAAAAAATGTTATTAACTTTCATGATTTTTCATGAAAGTTATAACCAAAAACTTTTGAGATGAATTGAAGAATTTCAGAAAACAATTTTCTTATTCATTTTTGTGAAAAAGAAAATGATTAATTTTTTATCTCATTTGAAACAAGACTGACATATTGTTTCTTTCTTTTTTGCTTCAATCAGATTATGCAAGATCCAGTGTCAGTTAAAATTAAATCATATGTTCAAGATAAAATGAGCATTAAACAATTGACAATTAAATCATTATCAAAATTAAAATTATTATATTATCATCAAATCAATTAAAATTTATCATATCTTTTTATTATTATTTTTATTATTATTTTTATTATTATTTTTATTATTATTTTTATTATTATTTTTATTATTAAAATTTATTATTTGCACCGCCCAAACCTGGTCGCGCACCGCCTTTTGGACCGCCAGGGGACGTCACATTTTTTTTTTTTTCAAATATTTTTTAAAAATACTTTTAGACGCCCTAAAGTTACCAAATTTTTTTGGCAGTGCTACACTTTCTGAGCTTTTTTAGCTCAAAAAAAAATATATAAGTACTCCTTAATTAAGGAGTACACAAAATCAAACAAAAAATAGAAAAAAATACTTAACGCGGGAAATTCGGTACAAACATAAGTACTCCTTAATTAAGGAGTACACAAAATCAAACAAAAAATAGAAAAAAATACTTAACGCGGGAAATTTGGTACAAAAATTTTATCACAGGTATTTCAACCCTATTGGAATGTGGGATAAAAATTTTTTCCACGGGGAAGCAAAAAAAGTTGCTTTTACGTTTACTTTTTCAAAATTTTTGTACATGCACCTTTTTTTGCAAAAGTAAACGTAAAAGCAACTTTTTTTGCTTCCCCGTGGAAAAAATTTTTATCCCACATTCCAATAGGGTTGAAATACCTGTGATAAAATTTTTGGACCAAATTTCCCGCGTTAAGTATTTTTTTATATTTTTTGTTTGATTTTGTGTAGGAGTACTTATATATTTCTTTTTGAGCTAAAAAGCTCAGAAAGTGTAGCATGGGTGCTCAGGAGGCTGTAAAAAAAATTTGGTAATTTTAGGGCGTCTAAAGTATTTTTAAAAAATATTTAAAAAAAAAAAAAAATTGTGACGTCCCCTGGCGGTCCAAAAGGCGGTGCGCGACCAGGTTTGGGTGGTGCGAATATTAATCCCCTTTATTCAATATATTTATAATTAAATAATTAATATTTTATCCATTAAAGAAACAGTCAGCTCTGCCTTCAGGTATTTAACATTTCTATTTTGATTTATATCTTTTGTTTTTATTATTTTAAAATTATCATTATGAAATCATTCTTGTTAATTTCTCAGTGTTTGTGCTTCATCCCTTTCTTCTTTTCCTTGTTCTTACTTCTATTCAAATTTACATTAAGAATCATTAAATAAATAAAAATCAAATAAAATAAAAATGATTAAAAATGAAGTAAAAGTTTTCTCATATGTGTGTAGTTGCATATGGAAATACTCCTGGTTGATTAATGTGTAGTTTTTAATTAATCAAAAGATAAAATTAAATAAAAAGATTCAGACCATGTATAGTTGTGGTATAAATTTTAGTTCTGTTTTAATCCATGGGTAGTTGTGGATTATATTAAGTAGTCATTAGTTTTTATAATTGATGTTTAGTTGTCAATTATATAATAAATATTTTATAACATGTTTAGTTGTGTTATAATTTGTTAGTTACATTATTTTATATTTATAACATGTTTGGTTGTGTTATAATTTGTTAGTTACATTATTTTATATTCATAACATGTTTAGTTGTGTTATAATTTAGTTAGTTTTAGTAGTTATCCTCTCTTGTGTAGTAGTGGGTAGGATTTGGTTGTTGGTGAAACATGTCACAGAGTTGTGACATGTTCTTTTATTTTTCTATAAATGCTTCTCACTGTGAATGAAATAAAATCATCAAGTTCAGAGCATTTTTATTTGTTACCACATAAGTTCCTTGATCCAAGTCAGCTCACTGTGACTTGTCATTTTATTAATAATTTATCATAAAAAATAATAAAAGCTCATAAAAATTATCATATAAAATTTAAATAATTACAATAAAAATTAAAAATCCTATTTCTGACTTTTAAACTTAACAGATTTACAGTCTTGCTTTTCAACCTGAAAAAAAAAAACCTCACTTTTCTTGCTTGTCTATTAATTTTTAATTTACATCAGTTACTAATATAGCTCACACTACATGAAAACAGGTGACACTTCTGTAAAAGTGTCATCCGGTCCATCCTGCGGGCCGCTTCAGATTGTGAAAGTGACAGCTGTGTGACAGCTAGATCCTTGCACAGCAAAAAACTTTCCAATATCGTAGTCATGCTTTTATATACCCATCTCATCCTTCCTCATCATCCCTCCTCAGACGTTTATTCCACCATCATGGCCAATGCAAACAACAACACCAATGGAAAGAACTCTCACACTAATCCCAATCCCAACATCAACCCCACCATGACTGCAAGTAAAGGTCCACTGGACATCTCTGCGATACTCGATGCAGCCCTTGCGAGGCAAGGTAGCATGCTCCAGTCAAGTTTCGACCGAGTTCATGAAAGAATGAGCATGCTTGAATTGCAAATTAAGCAATCTGGCCCTCAGGACGACCTCCCCGCAAGCAGCTCAAAACTGATGAAGAAATCATCATCGAATGCCAAAGTGAAAACCCCAAAGAAAGGACCCGCTCCACCTGCCAATAAACAAGCCGAACTGGTCATCAAGAGTACCAAGAGAAAGGATTTTTGCCGTGCACAATCCAAGCCTGCCCCCAACATGTCCACTCCAGTCAAGAATACATCCCATAAAATCAACCCCAAAGAAAGGACCCGCTCCACCTGCCAATAAACAAGCCGAACTGGTCATCAAGAGTACCAAGAGAAAGGATTTTTGCCGTGCACAATCCAAGCCTGCCCCCAACATGTCCACTCCAGTCAAGAATACATCCAATAAAATTATACTCAAGGGCTCTTCTTCAGCTACCAAGAAAAAACCCAATCAGATGATCACTAGTGATTTCCCAGTGGACTTCAAGGATACAAAGGTATAATACTCCGGCATATTTTTCCAGAAATTTTTAATTTTGCTTACTAAATGACTATAACCTTACAGGAATGTCTGTATGTCCATATCTGTCTCCTCTGGGGATTGCTTGAAACCAAATCAGTTCCTCCGGCGGCAAACCCAGAATACATTCAAAGTTTTTGTTCAAATTTCAGCAGCATTTCCCAGTTTGAACGCTATGCACAGGACTCGAGTGCAGCTCAATTAATCACCAATGCCGATATAATGACATTGAAGGACGCACGTGCGGGAAAGATTAAAGTGGGAAAGCACCATGTCCACATTGAAGACACATATTTAGCTCACATCCATGGTTATCTGTCTAAGGTTGGGATTCGATGCTGGGGACCAAATCTTGATGAAGGCACCAAAAGCCTCTTCAATGCGGCTTGTCGGTTTTTCAATTTTATGACAGTCGTCCTTCTTCACGTGACACCAAGAGCAAAGAAACTTTGCAGAATGCGATGCATAGCCTGCAACCTTGTGGGTTGCACCCATGTCTCCAACCAAAGGCAAAAGCCTAACCTGAACGGGTCGTCCATGCGGAAACATATGGGTGTCCATTGAGATTGTCTCCGTAAGTTGAACCAGCTCATCCATCAAGGGTTTCATCAGATGTGTGATTGTTGTCATGCTTGGGGCTTGAGGTCCAGGCATTATCCCAGCGAAAAAAACATAAGGGGTCTTGTTTCAGAGTTGAGGTGGGAGGCTTAAGCACGTAAGTGCTATGATTGCAATCGAGATTTTTTTTCCGGCGAGTTTATTTCCTTGAGGGTTGAACCAATCAACGAAGAGAGAGAAGATTAATCGGATCTGTGAATCTTTTTCTTCCGGCCATTGCAGGTTTTTACATGCCGAGCCTTGTTGGATATCAGTAACTACATCATCAGGTTGAGCCCATAGTTCTTGATTCCAATTATCTATGGCCTGTTCTATCATAGGGACATTTAAAAACCAAGAAAGCCACGAGGTGA
>JNCO01001104.1:0-24124 GCA_000785685.1 Uromyces viciae-fabae | reverse complement strand
AAACAAATAGACAGAAAGCAATTCAATGTGAAAAGTGCATTCCTGTATGCACCTCTCAAAGAAAAACTATTCATGAATAAGCCCAAAGGGTCGAGTAAAAAGTCACAATATCTTAAGCTAAATAATTTGCTGTATGGACTCAAGAAAGCAACAGCTAACTGGTATCACACGCTCACTGACTGGTTCAAGGCAATTGAGTATCAAAAATCACATTCTGACCCATGCCTTTTCATTCACAAGTATGGTGATTTGTTCATTTTTTTTCATGTTGATGACTTAATTGTTGTTGGCAAGACAGAAAGTTTTGAAGAACTCTTTCTTCTTTGATTTCTCAGCTCCTCCGCTCATCCTC
Organism: Uromyces viciae-fabae; assembly: GCA_000785685.1. Lineage (NCBI taxonomy): Eukaryota > Fungi > Basidiomycota > Pucciniomycetes > Pucciniales > Pucciniaceae > Uromyces > Uromyces viciae-fabae. Next base: position 23,772 of record JNCO01001104.1, on the reverse strand, counting down.
CTGAAAACCTTCTGGGAATGAATCTTGATATTGAAGAAGATTCTATCTATCTATCACAGAGTAAGCTGATAAAAAAGGGTCTGGATATGTTGAAACTCAACTGTCACCCCATCAAGACTCTTCTGACTCCAGGAGTAAAACTGAAAACCACAGACAACAAAGACACTGCAGATTTTAAAAAATTAAAAATCAATCACAGGACCTACACCGCTCCACTGAATTATTTGTATTGTCACACTTGTCCTGATTTGGCAGCAGCAGTGTCTATTCTGTCACGCTTTAACCACAATCCAGGATTGTCACACTGGAAGGAAATCATCCACTGCTGGAAGTATCTTGCTGGAACTTCTGAAAATTGCTTGGAAATTAAACCCAATTCTGAACACCCTCCCGTCAGTCTTGAGTATTATACCAATGCCACTTGGGCTGATGACCAAGAAACAAGAATATCACAAAGTGGAAAAAAATTTTACTTCAAGAGATGTCCAATATCATGGAACAGTAAGAAACAAAAAAATATCACACTTTCATCTTCCAAAGCTGAACTTAGTGGATTCTCAGATGGAGTACAAGAAGAAATTTGGTTGAAACATCTCATTGAGGAATTTTGGAAGATGGAACTTGAACCCACTACCTTTCACATTGACAAAAACGGCCTGCTAGAAAAAATAAAAAACTTTGGTTCTTGTTCAAAAACAAAACACCTAGATATTAAGATCAAATGGCTAAGAGATCTGTACTCAAGAAACAAGTTGAACATCAAACTCATCTCATCAGAAGACATGCTTGCTGATCCATTGACTAAGGCATGCCATCAACCATTGCTCATGACTTTGAAGAATTCAATTTTCTAGGGTCTTTTCTCCTCCAATCAGGGGGTGTGTTGAAATTTGAAGCTAAAATCAAACTGCTGTGGATGCTGTGCAATAATGATACATCAAGTTTAAACCTAATTAAATTCAGAAACTAGTATTTATACTGGTAGTTCTCCCAATTCTTAGTCTCTTGTCGTCTTTTTAAGATAACAATTTCTTCTATCTTGCGATCATCCCTTTATTGCTTCAAATATCAATTTGGTGAGAAAACCCCAAACACTTGAAACAATAGTTGTTGAATCAGCCTGACTCATTGATCAACATCAAAACAGATCACTTCAAATTCACAGGAAGTTCTTGCTAAAATAAATTTCACTCAATCAAACCGGATCAGTCCAAGTAGGATATCTTCTACATTATACTCAATATTCAACTTTATAATCAAAAACTAAAACCTTTTTTTTATATTTTATTTGTTTCTTTATTGTTTTTATTTTTCATAAAAAAAAGATGTGTGAACTACTTTTATTTCTAAAATGTCTTTGCTCATCTTTACTAAAATAATTCAACTATTGTTGTGGTATGCTCTATTTTTTCTTTTCAATAAATCACGCTTATTGATTATCTTTCCATCTAAAAAAACTCATATATTTGTTTTCTAGTTTTGATTTTACTTGGAATAATTTTAATCCTATAGTTTTTTCATCTTCTTATCAAGATCAAGTAGATAACAGAATTTTCAGATTAAAGGCTCAACCATATTAAATTTTTCTCAAGGTCAAAGCTAGAACATGATGTCATTAAATTCAAAAATTTAAATTAAGATTATCTAATCTTTCATTTAGAGTTGTCTATTTAAAGAGAAAGTCTTTCTATCAATCTCCTCCCCAGGAGTACCCCTTTCTATACTTTATCATCACTTATTAGCTTCTCACTCAGTTTCTAATCATGACAGTTTTAACTTTGTCAATCTATTTATTTGACTCATCCTGGAAAGGAGGTAAGTCCATTCCCATCAAATCATATATTGATTCCAGTAAACCTTCCTTCTTATTTGACTTCTCTTCTTAGCCAAGCTATGAAGAATCCTCAGAGACCTAGCTCTGCTGGTCTGAATGCAAGTCTAGTCTTTTCAAATATTCCTAGTATGTTTACTTCACCTCAAAAATGATTTATCATATCATTGTACTCATTATCTTCTCACAATTTCCTTTCTATTTTGTATTATCTATAAGAGCATCCCTAATGGTTCTGGGGTGGATAAGTGGGCCTTTAGCAGCCCGCTATCACCCATCCCAGTATTTCACAGCTGTTTCACAAACTTTGAATTTATGGACTGGCTTAATGGGCAGGGGTGGATCACCCTCAACCAAGGATCTTTGTAGTAGCCACAAACTAAGGATGTCCCCAAGGTGTGTAGACCAATCCAATTTGTTTTTCTTGATTGATTGATTTTTTTTATCTCAACATTCTTTCTTCATCCCCCAGGTGTGTAGCAAAATCAAACTTCATTTTTTCTTCCTCGAGTGGTTTTGATTTAAATTACTTTTAGTTTTTAGTTTTTCTCCAATCTAACCTTTTTTTTTATCTCAAAATTTTTCAATCATAACAGCAAAATGGACCCAAATCAAATCATGGACTGGCTTGAGGAGGATGATGATATACTTTCATCAAATCAAACATCAATATTAATCTATCTAGACCAGGTCACAGAGCAAAAGTGTGGTGGATCAAAGTTTGGCTTCCAAGAAATCAACTGCAACCAACTACAAGGAGATCAACAGTTTCATCAGGATTAATTTTCTGAGGAGCCCACCTATCATTCACATCATTTCCTTCAATGCTTCAGGATGCAACGATCTCTTTTTCTTAAAATAGTTGAAGTGGTTGTTCAGGAAGACCATTATTTTTTCCAACAGAGAGATGCCGCAGGCCGATTAGGATTTTCACCATTGCAGAAGGTTACTGCTGCCTTCAGGATGTTGGCATATGGATATGGTGCAGACACAGTTAATGAATACCTCTGAATCAGTAAGTTTTTTTCTCATCTGACTGATCTTTTATAATTCAATTACAAATCTGACCATTGCTTCTCCCCCAAGCAGGTGAAAGTACTGCTCTCAAAACCCTCAAGCGCTTCTGCCATGCGGTTGTCGATATCTACTCTGAAGAGTATCTCCAAGCCCCCAATGAGGAAGATACTTCAAAAATTCTTTTAGTCTCTGAAGAACGCGGATTCCCAGGAATGATGGGATCTTTATATTGTATGCAATGGGGCTGGAAGAATTGCCCCATTGCAGATCATGGTCAGTACAGCGGCAAAGAAAAAAGAACCAACCATAATCCTTGAGGCTGTTGCAATACACAATCTATGGATCTGGCATGCGTCCTTTGGTCTTCCAGGCACTCTCAATGACATCAACGTGCTGGATTGATCCCCCATCTTTCAGCAGTGCCAAGATGGTAATGGAATATCTGTTAAATACTCAGTCAACAGTAATGAATATCACCATGGATACTACCTCACCAATGGCATTTATCCCAAGTATGCCACACTGATGCAATCAATCTCCGAGCCTCAAGCTCAAAAGCGTAAATACTACGCAAAAATGCAGGAGGCATATTGGAAGGACATCAAACGCGCATTTGGAGTATTACAAGCAAGATACACAATCATTAAACATCCCGGACGCCTCTGGGATCAATTCAACCTTGCCTTGATTATTAAAACAGTCATAATAATTCTCAACATGACCATTCAAAATGAAGAAGGCACCGAATTTGAAAATGACTATATTTACCACCAAAACACAAGCTCTGGCACTTCAATATCCACAAATAACTCACCCAATGATGAGTTTAATGAATTTCTCTTGTGTTATCAAGCGATCCAGGATGTTCAAAGTCAAAATCAATTGAAGAATGACTTGATTGAACATCTATGGTCCAAGAATGGAAGGGAAAACAATGAATTTGAAATTTAGCTTCTCCCCATTTACTTTTTGCCATCTTGTCCCGCCGAGTTTCTCTCTTCTGTAAATTTTCTCAATTTTTCTTTTTTCTGTTTAAGTTTTCTCTTTTTGTTTCAAATTTGTTTTTGTGTTGTATTAATCAAACGATCTTGGGAGAAATACATAACAAAATCCAAACAATCTTACAAACACACTTTTCAGACTAAGTCAAACAGTCTTGAGAGAAATAAATAAAAACTGTGTTGGACTCTAATTTAAGTTTTTGTTCTTGTTTGTGACTCGCATTTAAGTTTTTCTTGTTTGTTCAAGTTGTTTGTTCAAGACTTTCTCTCTTCTCAAAGTTGTTCTTCTCATTTAAGTTTTTCTCTATTCTCTTGACCATGTTCAGACTCTTAAGAAAAGGTTTGTTTTAATTTTATTTTCTGCCTTGTATCAATCAAACTATCTTGAGATAAATAAATAAAGTATGAAAAATAAATAGCAAATGAAAAATGAGTAACAAATGAAAAATGAATAACATTCAACTTTGTAAGAAAAATAAATAACAATCAACTTTTGAAGCTACCCAATTGATTTTTAAAAAATAGAAATAATTGTTTTCTCATCTCTGAAAAAAAAAATACACATGAATTGCTCTACCGTTGATCAATGGAGAAGACTTAAGCAAAAGACAGGAAAAAAAACTGAGAAAAAATACTATTGGCAATCTAATATGGCACACTGCTTCTTTTGCCAATTGATTCTACATTCTTCATTAATACCCGTGAGATCCATGGACATGATGCAATCATCAGCTGCTGATTGCATTGCCTCTTTGATGGTGTGCATTTGTTCCTCAGAGATTTTGATCTTGAGTTTTGAGAACCTTCTCTAAAAGGGAAGAATTGTCACGCTTTTGTTTGGCAGTTTTTTGTCCATCAGGGCGTGTTTCAGTACCAATAACTACAGGCATGCTTGGGGTGCCATCTGAACCATTAACACTGATGCTATCACCATGGTCAGCTAGTGGGCTAGATGGTTCAGGGCCTTCAGTGGTCATTGGGTCAGTTGTTGAATCATAGTAGGGATGGGGCTCCAAAGATGCCTTAATCTTGGGTCTCTTTACTTTTAAGTCGATTTCTTGACGGTGTGGAATTTATATTTTTGTTGGGTAGCGGTGGCAAAGGTGGAGAGGTATGCGGAGCAGTGGAAAGCATCATGCAAGCTGATCAAGAGGCTTTGGCAAAGTTGGAAAGTATCTGCAAATTTAATCGCCTCAGGATGTACTAAAAGCGGAGGGAAAGTGGAAAGTACGGTTTGCGGGGGCTGAGTGGTGATGCGGATTAGGCAATCGGACGTGGGTTACTCAGGAAGGTGCTGCGGGGTAGATGGGTGCTAAGGGCTGCGGATCAGAAGGGGAAGGAGAGGATCATTCAGCGGATAACAATCCGAACCGGTGGGCTGCAAGAAGTAGGGTGGTGTCGGTTGGCAGTAAGGGTTCCGGAAGTAAGGCAGAAGCAGGATTGGTGATTGGGGCAAACAGCTGCGGAGACGGAAACCAGGGGGTACACGGAGGGGAATAGGGTGGTATCGGGGGAACCGGGGTGCGGGATGGGAAGGGAGGGATTGAGAGTTGTAAAGAGATACATTTTTTGAGATATATAACATTTTATTACATTTTTAAATTACACATCTTTTTACATTCAGTTATTTCAGAACATTACACTTGCGGGAAAATCAATTCATCGGGAAAGAGAAAACGATTGACCAAGACTCTTAGGGAGGGGAACTGCGGAAGCGCGAGGGAATAAGAAAGGGCCTACTTGTTTGGGATTCTTAGTCTAGAGCGTAAGTTACTCTTAGATCTTGGTTCACTAGTCCTAGAAAGCAGAATCATTGAGTTCAGGAACCTGCGGAGAGTTGATCTTGTGTGCGGACACGGATTCTCTTTCCACAACGGGTGGCCTGCCATTTTGGGGTATCCTTCAATATCCCCCAGAAATGATCTAGGTTGAAAGCAGCCCCATTTGTTGCTTTGTAAAGTTCTTTTGCTTCTGCGAGCTGAAGGAACACCATCATTGGTCAGTCATAAGGTCTAGCACATCAGGATAAAAGAAGATTAAGATAATTACAACATAATCACAACTCTTTCTGCTCTTAAGGCAACGTTCAAATTGCGCATAGCATCCGCAAAACTTGTTGACAACTTTGAGGATGTGGCCCCAATTGCATTTTTCAATCGCAAAGGCATCGGCTTGTATTTTTTTGAGTTGATGTTTTCTTTGTTGAGATTGTCGACTAATTCAATGTAGTAGCTATGGACCTGTTGTGAGGCTTGTAGCTTACCAGAGTACCTCTATTGCCTTCTGGCCGTGGTACAATGGTCACAATAAAGAAATATAATTAATTATAATAATTATTATATTATTTTTAGGTTACTTAATTGTATAATACAATATAAGCAGTGCTTATTCCAATAGGAATGTCTTCACCCAATGCTTAATGAATATATTAAACTGGGGAGCCCTTATTGTCAGCAAGGGAGGTAGAGGGGAGTTATCTCAACCACTCTAGCTTAGGCTTTCCAACAATAGAATTTACAAGGGTTACTTGTAAATCCTATGGGAGGAATATCAAATTTACACGGCTCAGCCCTCCTTTATTTCAAAGAGGGGAGTTCAGCCGCAGTAGGGGAGCTAGTATTTTAGTAGAGGGGAGATGAACTGCAAGTCAGAGAAGTGTTGTACCTTTTATATGTGACTGAAGTTATGTATCTCTTATTTTTCTACTAAAATAAATATTATCTGGAGTTTGTGGGCGGAGTATGAGGGGTATTTATACCTGTGAGCCTCAACTCCATCATTTTTTCAGATGTACTATGGATTCTTGATAGAATCCTTCCTATGACATCATTTTTCATGTGTTGAAAAATGATGTAATTTTTGTTTCAGCTTGATTAAAAATTATAAAGGTAAATTGAATTTACCTTGATAATTTTTCAACTTAAATTAATGAATCTGCCATTTGGGGAGATTAATTGAAGTTAAATTTTAAGTGTAAATGGAATATTATTTTCCATTTACAAATTATAATATTTATAAAAAATAATAAAAATATTTATATGATACATGGGGGAGTTGAACCTGGGTCTCTAGGATAGAATATTTTGTTAGGGCTGAGCTTTAACTTCTATACTAGGGTGCAATCTCAATAAAATAAAATAAAATAAAATAAAATAAAATAAAATAAAATAAAAAATAGAATAAATTATATTGCAGCTTCTCTGGACTATATCAATAGTCTCAGATGCTGACACCTGTTCCCAAAAAGTAGCGGCTTTCTGACCGCTTACAACGATACTGTTGCAGCTTGTATTCAACCAAGCAACAAAAAGTTGCTTATGTTCATCAATTGACCAGTTGGGATTCTTCTTTTTGGGAGCCTCAGGCTTTGGGGTCTTTTTTTCTTCTGCTTGAACCTTCACTTAAGTTGGCCTGGAATTAGTATCTTGTTGCGGTTCGGGGGTATTCTGAGGAAGCATTGAGTCGAGAAGTGGATCAAGAGGGAGGGGTTCCAAATCAGAAGGTAATTTTTTCATCTTGCATACGTATTTGCTGTGATATATATAAAAAAAAGAATATATAAAAAAAAGAATATGTAAAACAAAGAATTAAAAAAAATTGACGGAGATTGGACAGCAAGCGTGATTTGGAGTCTTCGGAGGGAGGCTGCCAAAGCTGCCAAAAGTAGCAGCTGGTGGCAGTTTTGATCCACCCCCGCGGCCTTTAGCAGTTTGGATGGCAGGTCCACTGGAAGTAGAAAAAGGGCTCCTGGCCGCCAAATTTGGATCCAGGTCCCGCAAAAGCGGGACCGTTAGAGATGCTCTGAGTCTAACTCACAATGTCTTGTCATCTTTTGATTCAATCAAGAGAGGCCTTAGGTACATAACTTTCTTATTATTGTTATTCCATTATCATTTTATTTACAAAATTTATTGAAATAACTATGTCCTTATTTTATTAAATCTAACAAGCATCTTATCAAATAAGAAATAATCATACCTATCTTCCTACCATCCCTATCTTCCTTTGCATGATCTTCTGCCTATGGGAATGAACAATATATTTCTGATTTGCCATCTAAAATTGCTTAACCAAGTGTGCTACCATGTGTGGATAGTTTGTTGGAGAGACCACCTAGCTCTCCAATTGCAGAAACCGAACACAATCAAATCATGAGTGCATCAGCCAATAAATCTTGTTGAAAATTTCAACAAAGACCTACAAAGTTGCTGTACGGCAAAAAAATATTCTTCAAAATAAAGCTGAGAAGGAAATCAGGAAAAAAGACTGGTTTTTGTGGAGAAACAAGCTCAGATCAACAGTTCAGGGGCTCCTTGTTCAACATGGGATGAAGACCTATTTTTGGTGATAACTGCATTGATGAAATCTAAAAGATTTACAATTACTGAATGAAAGAATTCAAATCAATAAAAATAAATATAGAAAAATAACAACACATATAAAATTGATAAGAGATAATTTATACCTGAAGGCAAAGATGACAGTACAGAAAACAATGAATTATAATGTTAAGATGATAATAAAGAAGAATAAAAACAAAATTAATAAGTAGATGATAAATATTTTGATGTAATTTTGATATAATAATAATGTTAATAATTAATTGATAATAATTGATGTTATCTGAAATGAAGATAAAAATGAATATTGATAATGATAACAAAAAAGAGAATAATAAATAATAGAAATTATTGAATTGAAAAAGATTCTTGAATCTTGTTTTGACCATGTGAAATTGAAATAATGATTCTTTTCTTAAGATCATTTTGTATCACTGTTCCTTATGTGTCATAATCATTAATGAAATCATACAAAAGATTTAACAGCATGAAAAATTAATTTCAATTGCATCAAAATTAAAATAAAAACATTTTAACAAAAACACAATCACTTACTTTGGCTAAATTGTTTTTACTTTTATTTTTCCTTTTTAAGGATTAATTTATCTTCAAGGATTTATTTGTATCGATATTATAAATAGATCAAAATTTTAATATCAATAAATTTTAAATTTATTCAAGATATTTTTCATAAAATAACTCACGTTTGTGAGATTTAAAATTTATTCCTCTTTTTGAATAATTATAGTTTAAATTGTTATCTTGAAAAAATCTTTACAAATTTGAACCCAGCACAAAGCTGCAGAAGCAGCTGCAACAGTTTTTATTCTGCGGTCCCAATTCCTGAAAGATACTCCAAAATGTATTTTACCCCAACCATGGAATTTCCCATGACTAGCTGAGATGCATGTTATGAAGTTCTGATGGGTAAGTGGAAGGTAAGCACAAATGTCTCAGATTCTCTTATGCATGCTAGCACTGCCAGTACAGGTTAATCCCAGTGAATCTAGGATGCACTCAACCATTCAAAACTGCATGAGTTGATCTGATGAAATGGGCATCAAAGGGCTTTGATGTGTATTGTATCAGGTGAGCTCAACTAATTTTAATTTGTTTGACTACATCCTAGATTCATGGGGATACAATTACTGCAGTCAAATATACTGGGAGTTAAGATTTTGTTTACTAACTGTTCTTCCAGATTTTTGTTTCTATAGGTGGTCAAAGACTCTTTTGGTGCAAGAGGTGGTTGTAGGCTTCATTCTCAACTTGAGAGACAGGAGATATCACAGACTGTAAGTTTTAATGTTTATCATGTTTATGAATTTTCTCAATGCTTAAATTACACTCATTGATTGAAGATGTGCAACATGTTATCAGAGCTCCACTGTAATAATCCCTCAGCAACAGTAGGTGGCAGGGAGGCTGCTCATGAAGCCCTCATATTGAACAATGAGGGCCATGACACAGATGTGAGTTCTCATGATGTAACCCCCACAGTTTTCCATCTTCATTCACTTTTACCACATATTGGGAACATAAATATAGCTACAGTTTTCTCTTTTTTTTTTGGTCAATACAGGATTTTTTACCAGCAACCCCCTTGCTTTGGGTCAATTTTTTTCATTTTTTTTGGTTAATTTTTTTTTCTCTGTTTTCCTCACAATTACTTTCTTCCCATCAAAGTTTTGATGGTTATCATTGAGTTTTCATGGAGGTGGCTATTAAGGATAGAATATTGAATATTCTTTTAGTTTTTTTTTTTTGGTCATAACTCAGCTATATAAAACTTGGGATGACAGTTACCAATTCCTCATGATCCTCTTTTGACTCATTCTGGAGAAAGCAGTCATCAACAGTCACAATCTTTAGTCACCCCAGGTAAGTTAAAATTTCCAATTTCTTCCTTGTTTTCTTTTCTTTCCATCATACTTCATTTTTCTATTTTCCTATTCTCGTTCTCATTCTCTTTTGACACAACTTGGAAGAGGGAGTCATTAACTGTGACAATTGATTGTCATCTCAGTGTAAGCATAACACACATGAGGCTGAGATGACTGAGAGATCAGACCTTACCTATGCATTCAGCTTAAGCCTAAAAGGGGTAGAATTCAGTTCCTGGCTTAGATTTGAGTGTAAGCACTTGAATGCAAGTGCCAGAATCATCTCTGGTGTTAGTTTGAGGGAGTGAATACAAACCCAAGCAGATCAGATTGTTCTCCTTCCTTGAAAAACTTCCTAGTGTTTAGAAGAAGTTACTACTCCAAGACTGGGAGTTAGGAGGGGGTGAATCCATTTGAACTCTAAACTGATAGGGACTTTGCAGCTACCCCCACCACCCACATGTTTAGAGAGATAAGACAGCCCTTAATTAAACATGATTCAAATGAAAATCATTAATTAAACCACATTAATGAAATCTTTGATCAATCAAAAGTCATTACATTACACATAAAATCATCAATAAAAAAAAAGCAATTACATAAAAATTGCTTCAAAAATCATTCATCAAACACAAGTTATTTCATTGAGATTAATAAAAACCTCTTACTTGCTGTGGCAAACATAACTGAGATGATGGGATTATCTGTATGTGTTTGTGTGTTACCCTGTTGACTTTTTTTTTCCCACAAGTTTGGTGCATCGATTTCTGTTTCTTGAATTGACCAAACCAATTGACTTGACTTTTGAACAAATAAACAAAATTGGTGTTGAAAGTGCCTATGTGAGCTTTTCATCATGTACGTACTTTCCATCTATTGATTCTTAACATGTACCCTTCAGCTTCCTAATCCTTTGGTTTTTGTCAAGGTGTTTCAATTGTATTAAGCGGAGGGTCAATGCATCAAGAACTACTCGACTCAATCAGCATTCAATATAATGACTCCGCTCTGGTGACTCACTATCAACATCCGACTCCGTTGCCTTTTTGAATCACACCTTTATAATCAAGATGACTCCAGATCTCAATTCCTTATCCAAACTGACGCTCATTTTATACCCGACGAATTCAATTTCCGCTCAAAAACCATTATTGCTGTATTCATCCGTGCTTGAACAAGAAATTTGGCATTTGAGTCTGATTGGCCCTAGCGTACCAGAGCGCAACATGGGCCAGCAAGAAACTTGGTGGGAGGGAAGATGGTAGGTTGCAACTTCTGTTTAGTCTTGAAGAAAATACACTCGAGCGTAAACTTTTGCCTAGATTTACTCATTTGTGTGAAAGATACTGAAGATTCAACATTATTTTTTTGCAATAAAACTTTTTAGGTTCTTGAAAGATTTACAGAAATTAGCACCTTCACAATCGTTGATTGAATTAATACACAACATTCGGCAGTCTTTCTCAGAAGATGACATTGCCTTGCGAGGATACTCAGAGGGTAATGAAAATGAAATTCGGGTCAGTCTTTCAATAGGCTAAATTTTTGAGGGTCAATCAACGCTAATTTAATAGACACTCCACACAGTTAACCATACGGTACTCCATTGCTAAGCTCGCTTTTGATGTCCCTTTAACCCGCTTGAACTTGAACAACATAAGCGAATCTTCTCATATTTTTATTCAAAAGCCATTTCTTAACCTCTTGGAAATAATTTGTGAAGTGAGCAGGAAACTAGTCCCTCCTTCAATCATGATTTTTTCTAATACTCCTCAACATATATTTTTTCCATTCTCTCTTTGACGGTGATCCATTCAACCTGGTATCCAACCCATATTCAAAAAAAGCACGAGCATAACGCTAGACAAGCACGATTAAACAACTCTTTGAAGAATAATACCCATCGAATTAACAGACCAAGTCCATCAATCCAGCGCAGAACTGACGTTCAAAACACTCGGAAGAAGGTTATTTTCACATCAACAAAAGACTTGGTTTCTCGAAATCTATCTAATCCATGCAAGAAAGCAGTAAGTTATGATGATTTTTTATTTCAAATTAGCTTTTCGTTGATTTGTTTATTCAATGCGCTTGTACCTGATTGGTTGCAAACGGGTTTTCTTATTCTTTTTGTAATTAATAACTAACGACAATGAAAACAGAGGACACTCGTAGATGAAGGATTCATTTCTTCAGATGACTCAAGTTGAAAGGAAATAGGAGGAACACCCAATTTTTAAACACATTCTTTTACTTTGAATAGTGACCCAATATTAGAGAATTTACATGATACTGTTGTGAAGTCGATTAAGTTGATACACTTAAGGATTTTCGGAACCTGAAGCATTCAAAGGAGTATTGAGATCCAAGGGCTTCGGCATGTTCAGACCGACTCGGTTGACCGTTCTAATGTTTTTTTTTTGTTTTTTTTTTCCATAAAAAAGTGGACTTTGAGTTTAATGTTGCCATAACTTTTACTAGGGAGAATTGACCTACGCTTTTAAGCGCTCAGGTTCTGTTAAATCATCGGCAGGATTATAACGTCGGACAAGTTCCTGTAGAATGATTTTTTAATCTTACCGGAGAGGAAAAACGAGAAAGACAGGAGGTGACTGACTTGATGAAGCTGACTTGAGACTAGATATTGAACGATTGAACCAACTTGATGTTCTTTAAGGCCAGCCTTGACGATTGACTTGAGCTGAGATGAGATTGCGCTGGGGATAGGGGACCGAGGGCGACGAGAGGTCTGACGAAAAGTACGACAAAGTGTTCGGTAGTTTGCAATGGAAGTCATGGTCTTCGCTCAAAGAAAAGTACCCGCGAACGATGGTTCCCTCCAATTTAACAAAAATAAAATCAATACATGCATACATACAACTGACTGTTTAACTTTCATTGTACGTCCATTCCCAACCTTCAAGTTATCTAATTCCACATCCCCCAGATCTTAATTTTGGGGGAGCAAATCTTTAGAACACCTTCACTGCCGATCTATACATAGGACATGCGTGATGAGTTGCGCGACCTGGTAACTAAATGCATCAGCATCGGCGTATAGGGAGGTGTCCGCTTCTAAAATTTTCAGCGCCGAATCGGTATTCAAATTCTGTATGGCGTCTGCTGACTTGCTTCTCAGTGGCGTTTTTAAATTTCTTTTCTAGCGAGATTTCATGCGGAGAAAGAATCTGACAAAAAGCTGAGACCTTTTCTTCTTGTTCTTTTTTTTTTTCTGCCACCACCTGAAATACAGATACCTTTTTCCTTTCGCTTGGATTTGTTCATTATAATCTTTATTAGTCTTGCCATACTTTCTCTGAAAAAAAAAAATGAACTCAACAATTTTTAATCATTTACCATCCATTCCTCAAATCATCTCCATTGTCCGTCTTGATGAAGATCCTTTTGCTTGGGGATTAAGCATGCTAGATGCAAGGTTTGCCCAGATAGCAATATATATCTCTTTGATAAAAAAGCAAAGACGTATGATATTTTCAAAAAAAATAAAAAAATCAAATCACTACATCAAAATAAAGGAATTGATGATGATGATATACATTTTTATTCATTCTTTCATAACAGCGTTTATCCAGCGGTACATCCCAACACATTTAGCATTCTAATTTCCATGTCCTTGATTCATGCATGCACCATTATCCTATCCGTGTTACTCATCATCGTACCTTTTTTACGCACCCATAAAACTCCAAGAAAAAAATTTTGGATGATTAGAAAATTCACTATTGGTTCAAGTCAGTAATTTATTCTTTCTTTCTTTCTTCATAAATCTTAATTTGAAAAGTGAATTAATTGTTCTTGATGTTTCTTTTTCTTATTTTTTTCCTTTTTTTTTTTTGAGAAAAAAAGAAGGTTTTGAACATTATTGGATACCCAACACTTGCAAGTATAATGAATTCATATATTAAATAGATTATATCCCAGGCTTGAGAAAAACACACAAAAAAAACAAATACAAGAAAAACCTGGAATTTTTGAGTCGAGCCAGCAATGACTAATTCTTCGTTCTTAATTTTCTTTTTTTCCGTAAATGAGATAGCCTTGGCGTTAGCATTCTTTCAACTTGTAACGAGTTGTCTTTGTGAAATATATATTTATTTGAGCTACGTTGCACTAAAATCGCCAGGTTTTGCGAATAAAATTTCGCTTGGCATGTGGTAAGAAGCGTTTCTCAACTTATAGCCATTCATTACTGGTCACATATTGTTCTAGTTTCCTCTCAATCCTCCCAAAAGTTTAACACCGTCAGACACGCTCTTTCTTGTGGAATTTTTTAGGGTTCAGTTCATTTGGTTGTTTAATTTTTATAGCTATTTTGTTACTTCATGGGGTGCGATCAGTACATGGTAAGCAGCGTAATATTTTAATGATATTTTTATCACTTTAGAATAATATCATGAGAATAACCATGTATTTGTTGTTGTTTTTTGTTTTAGCCTAGGTTCACCCCAACCTTCGCTTGTTCTACATCGGACCATTTTGAGAAGAGCTAGTAGTCTGACTGTGATATCAACTATAATACCTCTAATGGTCACAATATTTACATTGGCATGGACTATTTCACTCAGTGTCTCATACCATGAGGTTCAAAATAACTTAGATGAACTAAGAGATATGTTACTAAAAGCATCATCAGAAAGAAAATCAGATAATCATACAAATTTATCACAAATGGTGACATTATTGAAAAAAACCCAAGTACTATTCGATACTACAAGTAGACTCATCTTTCTTTTAAAATGCAACTCTTTCCTTTGGGCTGCAATTTGGACCTTGACTGCTGCCGTGCGTTTCATTATCCCAATAATTTTTCATCTGGAAAACGCCAATTAAAGGCTGTGTAGAATGGGTAAATGGCTAATCAAGTTTACTTTCAACTGATTTAGATGTATACTCATTCAGTATTTCCACTCATTAAGCTAATCAGGACTTGTTCCAAGTGTATGGTTAAAATGAAGGCTGCTAAAGAACCGCCCGATGAAGGAAACCATCGAGTCTCAACTCATGATTCATCGAAACGTGAAGAGTCTCATAAGGCAGTCGAAGCGGCCTTGCGAAGAAGTTATAGTAAGATATTTTTTCATTTACTACAACATCTTATTTGAAGCGTAGTTTCTCACTCTTGGTGTTTGTTCTTTTCTTTTCTTTAAGTTGTACTCATTTGTCACTGTGCAATGATGACAATCTCAATCGTTTACACTTTCTGTATATGCGTGGTTGTTGGAGTCCATTCTGAGCACGTGATAGTAGTGCAAGTTGAATTTTGATTCTGTTTTGTTTGTGGCCTCTGTGTTAATCTTTATTTTTTTTTAAAAATGCATGAATTCAGGTCGGAATGGAGGGCTCTAGGTGCTTGGTTATACTTAGTTGGTGGCGCTTTTTCAGCAATCGCGATGCTATCGCAAACTGTAGGTTAAAAAATAATAATAATCAATATCGTAAGATACTTAGTTCTTACCAAGATATTTTAACCTGGAAAATGTTACATTACAGTGGCGATCATACTTCAAAATTGATTTCAGCCATGAGGAAGCTGGTGAAGAACCGGAAAAGAAGGAGCAACGCAGGGAAACTTCCAAGGAAAGTTGGAACACGTTTGCTAGCGGTAGTGGTAGTAGTAGTCGACTTCCAACGGTTACTCATTTAGACTTTTCTAAGGTGGATGAAAAGGCTAGTAAGGATGAAGACGTCCTGGTAATCTGTGTTCCAGTTATCGAACCTGATGCGGTCCAGGCTGACCATAATCAAGTCGGTAATGTGGGTCATTGAGTGAGAAGGAGTCGCTCTGGCCATCGTCAAATTTGTTCTCCCTGAACTGATCGCTTCCTCATTCACTTTGTTACCCCTTTTGGGTCGATTGAAAGTCAGTTTGTTCAAAAAATACCACTCCTCAATTGTAGCTTGTTTGTTGTTCATGTGAATTTGTAAGCTGCAGACTTTGATTCATTCTGCAGCTTGAACAAAACACTCATTCAATCGGTTTTATTCTTTCAAGATTTCTTTGAGGAATTTCAGAAGCAAATGATAAGAAAAAACATGAAGGCTTGTGGGTTTTCTACATGATAAAAAAGAATATAAAGCATCATGTATGCCTTCAGATTAAGGGTGATAAAGAAAACAGTATGCACTTGGATAAATTTTTATTTGCTTTTGAGGTGATGGCGAAAATAGGGTTTCATGATTTGCTTATGTCATCATCTAGGTTTCACCCAGTGGTATTTATTTTGCAAATAATATGGTTTTCATTTACTCACTCATTCATTTCCTTTCTTCTCTCTTCCATTACCGTTAGGTGGTCATTTCTTTTCTTGCCCCCATCATTCTACTCGCGTGCTCATTTCATTTCTGGTGTCATTCAAAGATGTGACTTGATGGGTATTGGGAACAATTTCTAGTTCCGGTTTGATGGAATCCAGGGAAACTAGGTAGAGGATGACAATCAATTGTAGGAATTTGGGGTAAAAAAGTGTATAGTTTGTTTGTCCTGAGTAATGCAAACAGATCCGTCCAAGTTCAAGGGAAGGGGATCCATTTGGGGTCGTGAATCCCCCAAAAGTCCATGAATGTCTTGCGGAGTGGACAGTAAGGGTAGTTTTGCTTCCATCCTTCCATATTTTTATTCTTTAGCATTCTTCTTTCTAAAATCAAATTTTAACTATTAAATAAAGGGGATCATTTTTGGCACCGCCCAAACCTGTCGCGCACCCCCTTGTGACATCAGGAGGCCGTCAAGCGTTTTTTACATTTTTAACTATTTTTTAAAAATACTTCTAGATGTCCTAGAGTTACCAAACCCTTTTCCAAGCATCCTGAGCCCCCCTCCTTCATCTTCTGAGGTTTTTTTTAGCTCCAAAAAAAAAATATAAGTACTCCATATTTAGGGATTACCCAAAAAAAAATAAAAAGATAAAAAAAAATGGTTAATGCAGGAAATATGGCCTAAAACTTTTATCACATGTATTTCAACCTTATTGGAATATGGAATAAAGAAATTTGCCATGGGAAAGCAAAAATAGTAGGCTTTACGTTTACTTTTGCAAAATTTTGGTACATGCACAAGTCTTTGCAAAAGTAAATGTAATACTTACTTTTTTTGCTTCCCTGTGGCAAATTGTTTTATTCCATATTCTAATAAGGTTGAAATACATGTGATGAAAGTTTTAGGCCATATTTCCTGCATTAACCATTTTTTTATCTTTTTATTTTATTTTGTGCACTCCCTAAATATAGAGTACTTATTTTTTTTGGAGCTAAAAAAAGCTCAGAAGATGAAGGAGGGGGGTTCAGGATGCTGTCAAAAAAGTTTGGTAAATTTAGGACACCTAGAAATATTTTTAAAAAAATTAAAAAGGGCTTGACAGCCTCCTGATGTCAAAAGGGGGTGTGTGACAGTTTTTAGGCAGTGCAAAAAAAAATCCCCTAAATAAAATGAAACTTATTTAAAGATGAATAAAATTTTCCATATTAAGATAATAAAGGGGCTCACTGTTGTATTTTGTGGGAAGTGGTTTTAAAACATGCAGGAATTTTTTTATGATTTTTAGCTAAAAAAATTAAGCAGAGGTTGGAGGCAGCAAGATGGCATCTGAGGTGAATTGCAGGCTTCTCTCACTAAATTTTAGCAAGCAAGAAAAGTTCCAAGATTCTGTTTTCAAGAAAAAAATTTAAGGTACAATTTGGGTGCAGAATATATCTGTGTGTATATGTATCTCAGCCAACCACCAAATCACCTGTGCACATGAGTGTGCACAGACACAGATGAGATACACACAGAGTTACAGCTCTGAGGGTTTGGAAAGCTTGTAATTCCTGATATTTTGTATATCCAGGTGATGCAGTTTTTTCTTTGAAAAATTTGTGCTTGGTTCCTTGCCACAATACTTGTAATCATCTTAAGAATTGGAATGTTAATGCTGTGGATTCTAGGTATTTTTGAATGTTGCATTGAATTGTTTGATGACTAACTTCAAGTCTTGTACTTACTTTTAATTGCTTAATCAGGCCCCAAAATGCTAATGAATTATCTTATTTAAGGCATTAAAGTGTGCAGAATTTGATTGAAAGAAGTTTGCCTGTGCTTGGTTATGGATGCCATTATCCTCTGTAAATTCAGTCCAAAATTATATTAGTTATGCCATTCATTCACAAATTTATCAGGAAGCACAATCCTGGGGATGAAAAATGTGGACTTTTAGATCATCCAGAGGCTCAAATTGATAGGATTCCTGGTCACCAACAGGCTCATTCACTCTATTCATAAGGTAGTACTCAAATTGAATACACCAGGGCTTCTACAAAGAGGCAGGAAATTGCACAGGCCATGTGGTTGGACCTTTAAGCCTATTTCAGACAAAGAAAGCTCACAAAATTATGACATGAGCAAGATTTTGAGCCACTGGGCGGCTGGAGCCTCTAGCGCTTGGGATGAAGCTAACTGTGGACTTGTCTTGAATCCATTAATTGTGGATGGATTCATGTTGTGCTGATTAGTAAGAGTTGCAATCAAAACCATATTGTTGGCCTTGCTCTAGCGGAAAGTCAGCTTGAGGTGATTTTCAGAAAATTGCAAGTTTGGAATGGATTGAGTATAAGTGGACTGAGTGTTAGTTTTAGTACCCTGAAAATCTATTCCAGATATAAACAAGAGAGAGGCCGGCTTAAGCATTGAGATACGGATTAAGTGGGTGTGATGGAGTGTTGCACATTCATCACGCCCGGAGAAGCGGAAAAATCAGGTGGATTTAAAAGTGCAGAATGTGTATAATTTAAGCTTATCATTCACAATAAATTATCCTTTTATTGGTTGGGGATATTACCCCAAACAAAATACTCTAAAACAATGTGTGAAACAAGTTGTCCTCTTCCTTGGGGAAGGAAAGAATAAGTAAGTCTAAACCATTTTTGTAATATTCCCCCCTACTAGGCTCATCCCTCCTAAGGAAATTTAGAAGGACAGTGCCTAAAAATAAGCTTGGAAAGGTCAAAAATCCAACCTCTCCTCTTGTAAATAAGAAGGAGATCCTCCATTTTGGCGTGAAGACACTTTGAAATAGATTATCCAATAAATTACAAATTTACTTGTAATTTATTGAAGAATATCTTTGGTCTACTAGTAGTCACAGCCTAAAGGGCAATAGATACTACTAGTAAAAAGCTCCCAGTTCACACTGTGTAAGTCTAAGAGATGTTTTCCTTCTGGTATTTTGAGATTTTTTTTGGTCTTTCTTGATCCTACAGCTCCCCTCCCTTGAGGTTGATTTCTTTGATCTTCAAAAATAACAGCTACATGAATCCCATCAGCAGCACCCAGAAAATCTTAGTAGTATGGAGAAAATTAGGATTTTGAGCTATTCCAGGAGGAGTAGGAGCATCTGGTCCAGGTAAAGTGATGAGTTTGGATGCCATCTTGTTCTGCATTTCCAATGATGAGCTTGTTGATAGTGTTTCAGAAATAATGAAGTGAGAATTAAAAATAAAGTAAGAAATAAAAATAAAAGAAGAAATTAAAATAAAAGAAGAAATAAAAGAAGAAATAAAAATAGTAGAAGAAATAAAAATAAAAGAAGAAATAAAAATAAAAGAATAAATAAAAATAAGAATAAAAATATCATCAGCAAGGTTTGAATTGAAGAAAAATAAAAAAAATAAAAAAGTTTATCACCAACTTAGAGATTTTTCCTTCCCCTCTTTGAAATATTTGTTGAATTTTCTTATTGGAGTTCCCGTCACCAGCACACAAATCAAAAATCCATGATTGTCAGTTGTTGTGACCCATATACTTTCTGTGAGAATACCACGCTCCTCAAGAATATCTTTCAGTTTAAAAAAAGTTGAAGTTTTCATTCCCATATTTTCATAAAAGGAGGCTGTATTGGCATTTGAAATGAGCTCTTGCATGCAAATCTCACCAGTTAAAATTGAGATGCACATGGTTACTGGTGTTTTTCTTTGATGCTTTTGGAAAAAGAGGTAACCTAAATATAATATTCCTAGTTTGTTAAATTCAACAATAGAATAATGTTTAATCTAATCAAGTTCTTCTTGGTTTGGCATTTAAATTTATTTAATTGATTTCATATATTTATTTATATGATTTAATGAATTTATTTATTTCACAACAGATAAAACCAATGTTTTTTTAGCAAGATTACAATGAGGTTGCAGAGTGTATTTAATGAGAGGAATTTTTGTGAGGATTCAAATGAGCTTTTTTTTTTGCAAGTGATCAATGTTTTTTTTTTTTTTTGCTTGATTTAAAAATAATTTTACATGGATATATAGGTTGTTCAAAGTTCTTTTTTTATCTTGATTTATGGGTTTTTCTTATTTTGTTTGAATGATTTCAAAAAAATCTTGAATGTTCAAAGTTTTTTTTTGTTGAATAGGCTTGATTTATTTATTTATTTTGTTTGATTGATGCTTCAATGTTTTTTGTTTGATAGATTGGCCAAGTTTTTTTTTTTTTTTTGTTGAATAGGTTTTTTTTTTTGATGTATTCAAGAGTGAAAATTTGGAGTTTTGTTGGAGAGACAAGATTCAGAGGATTACTGAGTTGGCCAGAGAGTAAAAAACAAAATTGGCCCAGGTTTGCAACCAAAATTTTCCAAACCTCTTTGGATGTGCGCCTCTTGCACACAGTTTCAAAACAGCCACAAGTTTGGCTGCAGCAGCAACTGTGCTTTTATGAGGCACATATCCAAATCTTCCAAATCTTCCCCAGGGAATATTTGGATGTGTACCCAAAATATGCAATGGGCTTGTGGAAGCCAAACCGTGCCTTACAGGTTTAGCTTGGCTGCAGACTGTACCTGTTTGTATATCTCAGCTGCCTACCAAAACTGTTCACACACTTTTGCGCAGGTGACATGTAAGACCTGCTAATGCTCTTCACTTAGGACAGGGACATAGATGGTGTATTGGGACAAGATTTTTAATCTTGGAGAGACTCTAGAACCAAGGTCACGTGAGATGGAATTACTAGTACAGTAGAAGATGTTAGTAATGAATCCCTCTACAATATCTGAACATAAAGAAGATAATAAGAAGAATTGAGAAGTGACAGTTGAGGTTACTCACCTAGTACAGTAGAAGATGTTAGTAATGAATCTCTACCATATTAGACGAGTGAAAGGAAAAGTATTTGAGCTAGCTTGATTACATAATTTTAAGATGTTACTTGAGTGGAATGCCTACAAGGGAGGGGTATCACATGAGATACATACAAAATCTGCAAGTCCCAGGGTTTGGCAAGCTTGGAATTCTGGATATTTTGTATATCTAGACTTGCGCACTTCAGCAACAAAGCTTTCCAAATAGCTGGATTGATATTCTGGAACACCTCTGATACATCCAGCACTGGTCAATCCACATGCAGGTCATCAGGCCCTTTCCCCTTCTCATACATGAAAAAAAAAACATACCTTTTCTGCACTCAACCCCAATGGTAAGTCCACTTCCTTCTCCTTAAAATTTACCCCCACCTCCAAATTTTGATTCCCATGCTTGTCAGGTGGCTACTATGTTAGAGCCAACTAACAAATAGCAGAATAAAATATTAATAGTATTTTTATGACCAGAAATATTATTATAAACAATAAAATAAGTAAAACTCTATGAAGGAGTATGAATAGTAGGAATATTATTGCATAAATGGTTTCCCCATGCAAAATCACCTAGGGTCACTCACTGGGTGTACCCCCAAATTCTTACTCCTTAACCC
Source organism: Uromyces viciae-fabae (assembly GCA_000785685.1). Taxonomy (NCBI): domain Eukaryota; kingdom Fungi; phylum Basidiomycota; class Pucciniomycetes; order Pucciniales; family Pucciniaceae; genus Uromyces; species Uromyces viciae-fabae. Next base: position 1,963 of record JNCO01001104.1, on the reverse strand, counting down.
TTTCTGCCATAACTGGGCAGAAACTAACATAACACTGGCTAAAACCGTGTTTATATGCAAATAACTGTTTATTCACATTATGGAAATTTATATGGGTGAGGTATACTATGGGCTAAGTCAGAAATACATGCAAAATAGCGGATTTGTGCTTAGTTTAGAAGTTAAGACCATACAGTTAATAAGAAACAAGAATACTGCTAAATACAGGGCATTTACATATGTCTTGTTACATTACACAAAAGCTACATAGACAAATGTTACAAACGGTGAAAGTAACCGCATTAGAAGCCCCCTGTATGTTACATACCATAGAGGCTTGACCAAAGGAAAGCACACGGTGAAAAAAGCCACTATACTGCTATAGCACGAGTTTGTGGAGTATCTGTAACATTCAAAATGAGTCCAGAGCACCCCAAATAATTATAAGAACATCTTCACACGGTGAATTAATCCTTATTACAGTTAAAATGCCTAAAAATGTGACCAAACACCTTGTTTAAAAGAAACAAGCTGTATTGCAATAGTAGCAATACAGGTTACCTTCTAGAATTTACCCTGGCCAAACCAACAACGCCCCAAGGATACCAAATTAATCCCAAGGACCTTAGAGGTTACTCAACACGGGAAAAATACCCTGTACTGGTATGGACCCTCCAGTACTGAATAAAAAATACAGGAACATGGGAAAAAGCGCTCAAAATGTGATAACCCCAATTCCTACTAACTTGTGGTTATCCTGTACGTCCCAGGGATTGGAAATATTATATGAGGAGGCCTCTTATCCGCCTTTCCAATCTCCATCATCTTCTTTACTTAGCTATACACAGTTACTACCTACTTACAGTCACTTTTTAGCACCAAAGATACCAGATCAACTCTCACCTGCGCCTTAAGATCCCCTTCAGAACTCTTAAAGCGCCTCCCCCTCTCAACCACGACACCAAGATCCCCTTCAGAACTCTTCTGCGTCTTCCCCAGCTCCAGGTAAGTCTCTGGGTCAATAGGTTCGCCCCAGAACCCCTATTTTTTCTATACCACTTCGTGGTAAATCTGGGTTTAACCACCCCTGATATTTAATCAGGCCCCAGATCCAAGTTGTATCAGAACTTTAAAGGGTTAAACTACCCCAGGAATCTATTCCTGGCCCCTAAAATAAACAGAGGGTTAAACAACCCCAGCATTGCTGGCCCCTCTGTTAATTTTTATATAAAATTAACACCAAACCAACGGTGAGAAATAGTCCCCATACTATTTCTAGTCACTTTGCGGCTTGTGTAGCTAGAGGGTATTCAGTCACTGGCATCACAGAGCCTGACAATGCTCCCATTAACTTCTACCACTGCCCCTTCATTATATAAAAAATATATGCTTATTCATGTCATCCTCCATCTCCACCAGCCATACTTATCACAACGGTGATGGAAACTTGTCATTCAGGACCTCCACCAACTTTGACTCCTTCTTGCAGCATGATGGGATAAAGCACAATCACAGTACACCATCTCAATCCATTTCTGAGCGTGTTGCACCACCACCTCCTCAACCTATTCTCTTGGTTATTACAGACACTCAAGCCTCTGCAAAAGTTTTTTCCCAATCAGTTCCAAACTCCCAGCTATCTGTGCATCATGTCAAGAAAAACTGCCACTGGAGCAAAAGCCATGTCACAATGCTCATATTGACTCTAACCAATCAACACACAATGAACCTATCCACAATGAATGGGTTCAAGCCTTTGGCCTGAGTAGCTGCCTCCCAAGTGCATGAGGGCTCCAAATCTAAAGATGCTTCTGCCGGTTGCTCACAATACAATGTGGTATTCTTTTTTTCTCACAAGTTTACCTACCACACCTTGCTGGTGGTTGGTTTTTGCATCTCACAATATCAGCAGCTTAAGCATTTGCAAAACCTATCAGGAGCTTGATGGGACCCTGACCAATGGTGGGCCGCTACGCTACGCTGC
>JNCO01001103.1:0-24128 GCA_000785685.1 Uromyces viciae-fabae | reverse complement strand
CCAAATTGAAGTGTAGCGCTTGAAAAAACTAACAGGTCTATCCTCACATGTAGCGTAGCGGTTTCTTGAGCTACATTTACTGTAGCGTAGCGTTTTAAAAAAATAACACTGCTACGCTACAGATTACAGGAGATCTTGGTAGTGTTAACTTTCTTTTGGGGCATCTACGCTACGCTACGCTAAATTATTATTATTTTTTGCAAAAAAAAAAGTAGCGTTAGTTGCAAAAAAAAAAACCTCTAACAGTAGCGCTTTTGTAGCGTAGCTTAATAAGCTACACTACGCTACGCTACACGCTACAAGTAGCGTAGCTGGCCCACCATTGCTCCTAGAGCCCAATGAGCTTCAAAAATCAATTGAATTCTGAATTTTGCTAGATTTCAAGCACAAATAGAATCTAGTTTTCTATTAACAATTCACTGTACTACAACTTTCTCATTCAACATAAATTTAAATCAGGCTGGGTATTGTTCTACCTCAAAGAAAAAAGATAGTTTTCCTAATCAATTATATAAAAGAAATGATTATAAGAAAAATAGAAAAATAGATAACAATTATAAAAGATTATTTTTGTATTTTTTTATTTTTATTTTAATAAATAAAGACAAGCATCTAAATAAAATGAAGAAAGATTTATTTTTTTTCATTATTTTAGGGCCGTGCTAAAACAACACCCCCAAATTACTAAAACAACACCCCTGCCATCGGAATGACGGCGCGGGGTGTTGTTTTAGTAATATTCACCCTCCAGGGGCGTTGTTTTAGCACGCGCCTTATTTTATTTAGATCCTGATTTTCTCAATCTATTAGCTTAATCTCTGACTTAAATATTTTGGTCTTTTTAATTTAATTCTATTTAACAGAATTTACAATTTAAATTTGTTAATTGGTCCTAGAAAAAGAATAGAAAAAACAAAATTGATTTCCCAAAGCATGCAGGTAGTCCCCCCCCCCCCCCCCATATACAAAGCATAAAAAATAAAAAAATGACAAGTTCCCAAAGAGTGCAGGTAGTATGTGTTGCATTTTAAACTCCCCCATATTCAATTACTGCCAGAAAACATTAATAGGAACAGATAAAAGAGAAACTAGTGATACAAAAGAGAGTTGAGTGTAAGTGTTGGAAGAAGAGTAAAATAAAATTTTTGTGTTCTACCTTCAACGTACTGTTTGGACCAATGGATCAATTTTGCAAATTAATGGCACAAAAGAAAGCTAAGATAAAGCTCTAAAATTCCATTTTCAAAGAAATAGCTGCAAGAAAAATGGTTTAGGAAATTGAGCTGCTTGAAGTGTCTCAAAATCCAGGAGCAGTGAAAGGATTTTAGAAGAAAAAAATTGTGCTTCAATTTTGATAGAGGATAGAAACAAGATTTGATTATGATTGATTTAAGATATATTTTAATAACGAAGACAAAATTCTGAATTGCCTTAATTTTGTTGAAATTAGGAAGATCCTAGCTGATTGATCTATGAGAAGAACTTGCGATCTGTGAACAGATTTGAAGAGTTGAAGATTGAAATTAAATCAGATGATAAAAGTTGGATTGGGCTCTCATATTTATGAATGGTGGTGATGATGATGGGCTTACTTTAATATTTTACTTTATTTTTGTGTCAAATAAGTGATTTTTTGAAAGGAAAAAAAAAAGAAAAAAATATTAGCTTTTTTGGTTAAGAAACAAATGAAAGTTTATAGAGAGTAATGCAGCTGCTCAGGTGAGTTTATTGGGCTACTGGATGTTAGCTGAGGTCAAATGAGAAGAATCAGAATGTGAGTACTTGATGCAAGGTGAGTTTGGTTTGAATTTTGTTTGAATTATAGTTTGATTTTTCTGATTCAAACCTGATTAGTTCAATGATGACTGTTTCTGTAGGCGTAATTTTGTGTGTTTTTTAATTGTTGATTGAATAACAATTAGATTAGTAATTCTTTTTTTGACCAAAGAGAGAAAGAAGTTGTGTGATGGATTTTGATGATTTCAAAAAAAAACTCACCTATTATTTTGAAATGTTGGCTTTGCCTCAAAAAACCAATGTTTTTATGAGAAACTACATTTCAAAAAATTCCCTTGGTGGGTCAAGCTTTTTTGAAAAACACAAAATTAAAATTTTGTGTTTGGTCCAAAAAAAAGGTCAGGTTTGTAGTGTTGGGTTTTGGGATATTTGACACCCCGAATTAAGTATTATTAAAGACTTATTAAAAATTTAGTTGAAATTTTAAGTAAAATAGTATTAATGATTTTTTATTTAAAAATCATTATTTTTGTTGTTTTTATTTTCATTTTATTTCATTTTTATCTTTGTGAATTGTTTTTATTTTTATTTTTATTTTGAAAATTATTTTGGTCAACAATCATTTTTATTATATTGAATCTTATTCTTGACATTTATTTATTTATTATTAACGTCTTCATCATCATAACTATTTAACAAACATTATCACTATCATTAATCTTCATCATTGTATTCAATAAAGATTCTTCTGCTTTTAGGTATATTTATTTCTCTCTTGGCTTGTCGACCATTTTTGAATTGTTATTCTTTTGATTTGAATTCTATATAATCATAAATCTTTTAAATTGATAAACCATTTGGGTGCATGAACACATGGGCTGCTTTTTTGCGCACATTTTTTTGGTCACCTTTTTCAAGGGTGCGCTAGATATGCTAAAATTATTTTTAGCATATTTTGATGTATTCCCACAAATCCAGAACTTTCAGTTGAACCAACCACAACTACCTCAAAAAAAAAAAAAAGAAATCCAAATAATAGAAACTCCATCCCATGGGACTGTGATAATCTCAACAACATTAATTCAACCATGAGCATTCTTCTCAACTGGATTACATCTAGAAACAACTATCAACAATGGTGTAGTGAAAAAATTTATTCCAGGGATCTACCAAAAAATCAGTGACCTACTATCCTCTTTTACAGTAGTAACAGATTAAAAAAAAGAATTCTGGCACAGGGATCTTAGAAAGAGATAACCTGAAAGCTATAAAACTGTTGATGGTATTTCTTTTTTTTTCTGCCATGATAACATTTTTTTCGCTTGTGTCTCATAGATTAAATTAGGTCAGGCTGTTGCTACTAGGACCAGCTTTAACAATTTTTGGGATCCAGATCATGCAATAAACCTTTAGAAACTTGATCCAACATAACCACAAGAAATTCTCACCTTTAGTTGAACCTACTATTAACAATACCGGCCAAAGCTGGTATTGGTAGCTGTGACTTCTTAGAGTAGTTGACATCAGCATTGCAATTGGTCATGAAGTTTTAAGAAGTTTGATTTCAGCCTATAAACCTCGAAAAACTTGCTGGGGCCAACTTTCAATACCCAGAATGCTGATGCAAAATTATTGAGAAAAACATTTTGAAAGAGAGGCTCTTTAAAATGTATTTGCCACACCGACGATCTGGACTGCTCAATCGGACGTCATTGTGCGCCCAATGGGAGTTAATGTTCAACTCAACCTGCTTGTTCTTCCTTGATCATCAACAAGACCTTTTTGAAGCGGTCCCCGAGTTTCTAGTTTCGCCGACGCCCCCCTGAAGGTCTCTCCCTTCCACCAAACCAGTACGAAAAAACAAAGATAAGGGTGCAACGAAACAGGGACAGCAAGAGAAGTGCAAGAGTATGCGCAAAGAAAAATGACTGAACAAAAAAAGCATACAATAATAGTGGAAATGTAAATAACCGATGTGAACAGGAAAAGCGCAAAAAGCAAGGAGTTCAAAAACATGATTTCTTCTGGTTAAGATGAAGAAAGGAATGAATGGCCCTGGCGTGGTTGGGATTTTGATAGAGTACGCAGACGGAAAAGTTAGAGGTGTGAGACAATGACATGGTGCTTTTTCATTGATCTTAACTTTCCTAATGGCAAGGTTAAGACTTGCGCTTGAGCTGCAATTCAAATCGGATTTAGTAATGACCTTATCAATAAGACTTAAAGCTCTTGCTTACGTTACCAGAGAGCCAATCTAAGCCTTCGTATAACCCGTCACCAGAGGTAGCACAGGTTGCTTGGATATACCAAGTTCTCGAGCGGAGTGAGTGTAAACCAAGTTTATCAGTGATTTCAGCCGCGTTCATCGCGTTCGGTAAATCTTGCTTGTTGGCTAGAACAAGCAAGAGCGCATCACGCAACTCATCTTCATTGAGCATACGTTGCAACTCTTCTCTGGCCTCTGAAACTCGTTCACGATCGTTAGAATCAACCACGAAGATGATACCTTGGGTGTTTTGAAAATCTGCACACACAGCAAAACACGTCGAAATTTCATGAGTGACAACCAAGTGAAGTGGCAGACTTAAATGATAGAGCGTGACTTACAATGTCTCCAGAGGGGTCTGATCTTGTCCTGGCCACCCACATCCCAGACAGTAAATGAGATATTTTTGTATTCTACAGTCTCAACATTGAATCCTAAGTTCCGAGCAAGGTGGTCAGTACAAGGGTAATGAATTATAATTCAAGATGATGATAATTCTGTTAGAACGCACCGATCGTAGGGATTGTCGTAACAATTTCACCTAGCTTCAACTTGTAGAGAATGGTGGTTTTACCGGCTGCGTCGAGGCCAACCATAAGAATTCTCTACAAAAGAGTGTGTTGTCGGCTCACTTGTCAAAATGGAAGCAACCAAATGGCTTGGAGATGACGCACCATCTCTTTCCGACCAAAGAGGCCGGTGAATAGCCGTGAGACACTGGAAAATAAGTATCAAGTAAGCCAAAGGTTGAGTCAGAATGTGAAGCATGAGCAAACATGCCTAAGACCCATTGAATCGTTTTAATTGTTTAACTGTATGAGTCGGGTCGGATGCTGAAAGCGAAAAAAGAAGAAAAAAAGAACGATATAGCTGAGGATAGGGTGATGTGGAAAAAAAAATGGACCATGTTAGCTGTGGCGATCACCATGACGATAACGATGATGACGATGACGTGGGAGCGAGAACCCAGCAAGAGATCGAGACCAATGATAGCATCGAAAAGAAGAAAACAGCACAGATTGACTAACAGGGTTGATCGATGCGGGGGGAGTTGCTTACCAATAGGTACCAGTAAGCCAACGAGAAAAAGCCAAGTGATGGATGATGAGCAAAGAGAATAAAATCAAGGGAAATGAATTCAGACGTGGTTAAAAAGTTCTGCGTGAGTTTTATGTGCAAGAATACTTGAGATGATTGGGGGCTTTCGAACGGACCCAGAATGTCGGAAGGAAGTCAGATCGATGGCAACTAAAGAAAGGTACCTACGATGCTCTGATGATGGGAAGACTTATGGATAGTTTTCAGTGTACGACAGTTTTTTGAACCAACAAGTCGAGGGTGGAATGGGCTCAGGCTGTTCACTCAATGGCCCATGTGGAATGATTCAGTCTCATTCTCTGTGGCTCGACGGCTCCGCGGGCCGGTATGTAGTCGGGCTAAGACGGCTGCGTCGTCGCGCGGGCAGATTAGCTACCCGCATGGGATAAAATGTTTCATCATTTAAGGAAAATCTGTTTCTTAAATTATGAATTTTTTTCTCAGTTATTTAAGTTCAAGCTGAGTGCCAAGTGGAGCACCTCCTTTCTTTGTAGAGATGCATGTATCGCATAAGCAAGTTTTTTCTCTCTCTCATTTCCAGACGCTGTGTAAAGGCAATCAGATAACTCTCCACATCTTGGCAAAAATTAGTACCAGCATTTGTGACAGGATTTGTCACCAGTCATTTCTTTTTTATATATTGTTGAATTGGCACATTCTGAAACACCAATTTCATTTATCAGAACATGGTCTTGTCAAAATGAGCATATTTTAAATTTGTGCCCAGTATCTGTATTTGATATCTTACTCATTCAGCAACTCAACAACTAAGTATGATACAGCCTGGTGAGAATCTGTGAATCAATGATTTGAGTGCATTACACATTTCATTTTCAAATATCAATATTTATGTCTGGATATTGATAATTCTTAGCTGGATTTGTGATTTCCATGGAGCAAATCATTCAATGATGGGAAAAAGAATTTAGTTCCTCCTTCCTTTCACCTCAATTGACATAAAAAAAAAAATCTTTCTTTTTTGGCAATAAATTCCTAGACAAAGACAAGATAGACCCAATCAATGACCTTGTTGACCAACTCTTCATTAACCCCACTGAATCAGTCCCCTATCCAGTTCAATCTGAAGTTTCTTGACAAACACAATGAATAAACAAAATATCTATCCTGAAAGGTCATCATTAGATCCAGGAAAGGAAACTGAAGATCTTGTGGAAGGATAGATTTGAATCAAAGTATCAATGATAATCATAAAAAAAAGAAAATCAGCTCCTTGTAATTCATTATTTTTTTACAATACCAGACATTTTTTCTGGATAAAATCAGCAAAAAATTGATAATTGGAGAAAAGAAAGTGATTTTATGCCATTGAATATGAATAAAAACATTGAAAATGCTTATACCAAGGTCCAGAAAATAAATTATAATTGTTTGGCATCAGCACATTTTCAGCCTGTGAGATAAAAATATTATCCAAACAGCCTAAAAAACCTTAAAATAATTTAATATTATAAGGAAGGAACCATAAATCCATAAAAATTATTACACCAGTGAAGTAAGAGTATATGTCAACATGGGTAACCTTACTGGAAGTACCATCAAATTTTATTCCTTACACGTTAACGAAGGCCTTAAAGATGTAATAGCAGTTCTTTATGAAACTAAATATATCACAAGAGGGAAAATAATCATACTTAATTCTTTAACAGAATTTTTATTTCATTTCATTATCTATAAGACAGTGAGAAGATATGTATATAGGCAGTATAACTATTATGTACTAATCAAAACAAATATTAAGAAAGTAATTATTTCCTGAGGAACTCAAATCAATTTCCTCTTCTTAGAAATTTGAAATGACTTTGAAAATTGCTCACATGATAATTATGCAAATAGAAATTGATAAAAACATTTTGAAATATTTTGATTACCTATATCTTTTCTGCTTTTGATAATTGGCTATACATTACATATTCCAAGATTGAGTATAGAAAGACATTATTTAAACAATTTATACTGAGACTTATGAAAACCCTGGATTCCAGAAAGTGCCTCAAAGGAGAGTTAATTTCTTGCCCTTGACCTCTGAAAAGAATATAAATAAAGGACTCTTTTTCCCTCTTCCTACTTCTCACCCGAGTTCAGATAATACAAAGTAAGTATAACTATCTGTGTGCCTCTCTCATTTTCTTAATGAGATCCCTTACCCTGATCACTCTGTGGATCTCCTACATCCACATCACTAAGGTATTATTCATCAGTCACTATTATTCCCAAACCTTGAAATTCATGATATCTTTGCAAAAGCAGTTTCACTTTCAGCAAGATAAAAACCTCTGAATTCAGACAGCCTAACCAGGTTCTTTCCAAATTTTAATCATCCTCCTTAACATTCATTCCAACCCTTATTTATATTGCAATATAGCTTATATAAAAATCAGAGTTCTTGAAAATATTTATTTATTTCTGAATTAAAATAAATATTAATAAGTAAAATAGTACAACTTCATAATCCTTAATAAGTATAAAGAAAAGTTATTTTACCTGAAGGAAAAGTTTTTAAGAATAATAATCTAATGGTAAAAGATAAAACAATAACATAAAAATAATCAAAGAATTAATGTAAAAATGACATAATATAAAAAGAAATGAATTCAATAGTAAATTGATGATAAATTTAATAGAGAATCATAATAGTTATAATAATGATTTAATCAAATATCATATAATATTATTAATAATAATAGTATAAAATAATAAATTTTGGGGTGTGCTAAAACAACACCCCCCCAATTACTAAAACATCACCTGCAGGTGTTTAGACCTTGCAAGGCTCACCTTGCAAAGTCCTGGATTTTTTTTTAGTAGAAAAAGGCTTGCACCAGGTGCCGTTTTAGACACCTGGTACATATAATAAAACAACACCCTTGAGGGTGTGGTGTTGCTTCAGTACTTCACCCTCCCCATGAAGTGTTGTCTTAGTAGGACAAAAAAAAAAAATAGAAAGAAAAAGAAAGAAAAAAAAAATAGAAAGAAAAAGAAAGAAAAAAAAAATAGAAAGAAAATGCAAGAAAAGGAAAAAGGATGCAAAAGAAGAAAATGAAAGAAAAAGCTGTCGATTGGAAAAGGATCAAGTATTCCTCATTCAATCTTTCAAAATGATTCAAAATTTTTGAAAAGAATGAGAAAACAGAATTCATCAACAAAAAGTTGTGAGAATCTTTCAAAATGATTCAAAATTTTTGAAAAGAATGAGAAAACAGAATTCATCAACAAAAAGTTGTGAGTTTTTTTCGCAAATAAATAAAATAAATTTAACAAAAGAAATTGATTAATGAAATAAAATTCTGTATGTTTAATTTTGTAAAAAGATTTATTTTAAAAAAATGAAATAGTTTTCGGGTGTGCTAAAACAACACCCACTTTCTACTAAAAGGACACCCCAAGGCAATGAGACATTGCAAGGCACCCCTTGCGACGTCTGGGGTGTTGTTTTAGTAATAAACTCACTGCACCAGGTGTTGTTTTAGTGGTGCAGTGAATAAAATCACACCCCCAAAGGTGTCATTTTAGCACTTGACACTCCTCAGGGGGTGTTGTTTTATTACTACACAAAAAAAATCAAATCAAAACAAAAAAAAGAAAACAACAAGGAAAAAAAAAGAAAGCAAAAAAAAAGAAAAAACAAGGAAAAGAAAGAAAAGAAAGAAAAAAATAAGAAAAAAAATAAGAGAAAACACAAGAAAAAAATAAGGAAAAGAATGTGTAAAGAATAGAAGGGAATAGAAAAAAAAAAAAACAGGAAAAAAAAAAAGTTATTACAAAGAAAAGAAAAGTGCATTAAAAAAGAAATGATAAATAAAGAAGTATATGAAAGAATAGTTAAAAAAATGAGGAAGCAAAAGAAAGAAGAAGAGAAAGAAAAGAACCATAAAACATGAAATAAAAGAGAGAAAGGAAGACAGGAAAAAGAAAACATAAAACATGATTATTCTATCTCTTTTTTTTTCTCTTTTTTTTCCTCTTTTTTTTCCTCTTTTGTTTCCTCTTTTTTTCCCTCTTTTTTTCCCTCTTTTTTTCCCTCTTTTTTTCCCTCTTTTTTTCCCTCTTTTTATTCTCCTTTTTTTCCCTCTTTTTTTTTTTTTTTTTCTTTCTTTTTTTTTTCTTTTTTTTTTTTTGTTTTTTCTTTCTTCCTTTCTGTTTTTTTTTTTTTTCTCTTCCTTTTCTTTTGTTTTCCTTTTGTTTTTTTCCCTTTCTTTCCTTCCTTTTTTTTATTTTGTCCTTTTTTTTCCTTTTTATATATATATATATTTTTTTTTTTTGGTTTTTTTGCTTTGTTTTTCCTTTCCTTTTTTTTCTCTCTTTCTTTTATGATTTTTTTTTTCCTTTTTTCTTTCTTTCTTTTTTTTTTCTTGCTTTTTTCCTGTTTCTCCCCTTTTTTTCCACTTTTTTTTTCTATCTTTTTTTCCACTTTTTTTTCTATTTTTTTTTCTTTTTTTTGTATTATTTTTTTTCTATTAATTCTCTTTTTTTCTAAAAAAACACCCTCATGGGGAAGTTGTTGACTTAAACAATACCACCATGGGGTTTTTTTATTTTTTTTTTTTTTTTGGGGGTTAAAAACCCCCCCCCCCCCCCCCCCAAGTGAAAATTAACTAAAACAACACCCCTGGCTGTCATACAAACGGCCAGGGTGTCATTTTTGTAAACCAGGGGGGTTGTTTTAGCACTCCCCTAGTTTTTAAATCAGATAAATCTGAAAAGAAATTTATTAGGGCCTGTTTGGCTGTGCAAGGGTTCCAGATACAGATTCTGCTAGATAATATCTGCCCACATACAGATTCTGCTAGAACCTATCTGCCCATGGGAAGATACCTATCTGCCCATGGGAAGATACCTATCTGCCCATGGGAAGATACCTATCTGACCAAATCATTTTGTGAGATCCTTTTGCAGCCAAACATGTGGGGTTTTTCAATTACATCTTTACTGGAGATGAATAAAGATGATTTCTGCTTTTGGCTATAAAAAATTTGATCCCCCTCCATCTCCTTCCATCCATCCACCTCATATTATGGCTTTTAGATTTATCAATTTTCTTTTTTTCTTATGCTTCTTATACTGATTTATTTTGTTTGTTCTGCTTTTTATTCCTCTTGTGGTATGAATAACATGTTGATTCAGAAAATCTGCTCAATTTGTCACTATATTTAAATCAATCTTCTGTTTTTTTCCTCCCACACTGCAAGGATGATTGTATCAGATTCCCAAATCTGACATTAAATAAGACAAAAAAGTGTGATATTATATCAGGCAAAACCAGTATTGTATCTACTAGAGCTGATATTAAATCTACCAAAAATGATATTATATCTATCATAGAGGATATTGTATCAACTCAACCTATTTAATATCAACCTAACTGACTTTATATCAGATTTTTCTATCTGACATTATGTCCATGGGCCAAACAGTTGCATCAGACATAAAAATGTGATATAAAATCACAGGTTTTGATATTAAATAGGTTGAGTTGTTGAAATGTCTGTTTTTTTAGATTCAATATCATTTTAGTTAGATCTAATGTCATTTAAGTTAGATACAATGCCAGTTTTTTCTGATATGATATCAGATTTTTCCAACTGATGTAACACCAGTTGAAGGGGTCTGATACAATCATACTGGCAGTGCCAATTTATTTTTAAAAATCACTACCTGATAGTGAGAAACAATTGAAATTAATCGCTTCATTGATTTCATTGCAACATTTCTTCATGGCCTAAAATCAAAAATGAAAAAAAAAAAAAAATTCAAGAAAATTTTAATGTTAAAGATGACAACCTTGAACAAGATCAAAATTCCTCCAAAATTTATCTTGGTCAAACTAATTGTAAATATCAATTATTGAAAGGTTCAATGAAATATGGTCCTATATTATTTTACAAAAAAAAAAAATTATATGTACTATGAAAATAACCTCATTTCTCTTGTTTGATGTGAATTTTCTAAATTTAATTTTTAAATGTTGTTACATGATTGAGGTGATTAAATGCACAGTTCGAAATTAGAAAATGCTTTCAATTTTTGAAAGAAAGTATAAGTTGAATCTGAATCTGAATCTGAAGAAGTCGGTTTTGCTTGGTAAGATTTGAAAATCAACATCTTTCATACAAGCTGTTTTTTAATTTGAACTATAGATTTTTCCAAGTTCTCTTCTACTTGTTTTTGGGCTGATCCTTTTGCTCTTTGTGAAAATCCAATGTCTTTTTGGTCATTATCAGATTTATTGGATTCTGATGATGATGATAATTAATCATTATGAGGTTTCATTGTTTAGATGATGTACAGCAGCATGATGTAGTGGATTAAAATTTCATTGATTTTCCTTGATGAAATTTTAAAATTTATTCTGGTTTATCTGATTGATGTTGATAAATATACTTTGATGAATCAGTCTCATGTGATTTCTTTGGATTTGATATTCATTTAGGAAATATTGATCTGAGTCTATGGTTTGTTTTCTGGTATTTTTCTGTAATGTCTTCTTGTTCTTTTTCTTGAATACTGGTAATGTGGTGGGTTCAGCTGTGTTGGCCACTATTTTAAGAAGAAAATTTTCAGATTTTATTAGTCTACCTTAATTCAGTGGTTAAAGAAAAATGAAGTGAAATCAAAAACCTGAAAAAACAAAACCTTTTCAATGTTGAATAATTCTGTTGGGAGGAGTGGATTGTTGGAGGACAGCTTGGACTTGAAGATTTTGAGATATGATATTGCAATTAGATACACCTAAAAGGGTGTATCTCGAGGGAAGATTTCTGTGGTGTGTTGTGGGATACTGAATTGGAGATATGGTCAACATATTAGGGTGTCCAAACTGTTAGAAGAAAAGGTCAAAGCGATGTTTCAAAACTCAAACATGATGTCATACAGGTCAGAACGTTAAATTAATGATTACATAATCATTAATTTAACTTGACTATATAAGCAAGACATCTCTGTTGCCATTACTTCCTCCCCAGGGAATCCCGTTCTTAATCACATTCTTCCCCACTCAGTATCTTCTTATACTGTTTTAAATCTCTTAAACTCGTCGTTCTATATTTAGCCGACATTGCTGGGGGGGAGGTAAGTTTCTTATTCTTCAGAAGTCAATCTCATCGACATTTTCCTTATTTCCTTTATCTTCTTATTTAAGTTCTATTACAAGACAAATCCCCAATAAACTCAAGCTTTGCATCACTTAAACTTGGGCATTGTTAAAACAACACAACTAGAGTATGTTTTTCTTAGTTACAATTATCCTCATGAAATTATTATACTCATCATTATAATCTAGTTGTTCGTTTGTTTCTTTTCTCGCATTGTTCTTTTCATTTTCTTTTGTCATCTCCTTAAGCCATCTAGAGGTCTTAGGTACATGTTCTTTTCATTTTTATCTTTTTCATCCTTATATTGTTTTATCAAACTTATTGAAATAAAGCTATCTTAGTTTATAAATTCTCACAGATTTCCAGTCAATCAATTACTTCGGAATTTCATAGAATAACTAGACCTCGAAAATGGACGATCATAATGACAAAGAAAAAAATAAAATTCCTCTACTAGAAGACCATAACTTCTTGGAATGGCAACTTTGGGTCTCATTTTAATTAAACTCAAAGGGTCTGTTACACTATTTAACAATATCGTCGAAGGAGGAATTGGTCCGAGTACATCCTGACAATGTTCAGACTTCTAACGTCTTATCCACAAGAGCAACCACTTGAGCTGCTGCAGGCACTGAACCAGCCGCTACATTGGCTCAACCAGCACCAGATCCCACAATTATATTAGCGAAAGTCAAACAAGATATGAGAAGGACAGACAATGTTTTAGTTGAAAACCTCGGAACATCAGCCTTCAATGAAGTCATTAATATTGAGATACTGGAGAAACCTTCGGTTATCTGGAGTAAACTTCAGCATGTTCAGCTAGACTTGGTTGGACCAATGGTAAAAATGACATTGACAGGTTGTTTGTATTTCCTGATGATAGTTGATCAGTTTTCTGGTTTTAAATCCACCTTTCCTATGAAAAATAAATCTGATACGTTTGATAACATTAAAACTTACGTTGAAATAGCTCAAAATCAGATAGGAAAATCAATGAAAATTATGCATTCCAATGGTGGTGGGGAGTTCGTAAACACTCAAGTTAAAATTTTTTTTGTCAGCAAGGGAATAGAACATCGGATTTTGCCACCTTACACTCCACAGCATAATGGTGTAGCTGAAAGCGCCAATTGCACAATTCTTGAAAAGATGTGAACCATTTTAGTTCAGAGTAGGTTACCTCTCAAGTATTGGGGGGAGGCTTTAGTAACTTCAACTTACTTATCAAATATTACACCCTCTAAATCAAATGCTCAATTTGTTTCTCCGACAGAAATTTTTACCGGTGTTAAACCAACCTACGAACACTTGAGGCCTTTTGGGTGTAGAGTGTTCTGTGTAATACCTAAACAGCTTAGATCAAATAAGTTAGATGTCGTAGCATGGGAAGGTATTTTACTAGGGTTCATAAATGGTACGTTGGCGTACAAGATATTGCATTTAGACACTAAGCAAGCGTTTATATCAAAACATGTCAAATTTGATGAATTATTGTTTCCTGGACTCTCAGGCATTCATTCTCTTAATCCCTCCTTTTTGATGATCAATCCGGTTATGCCTTCAAATACAATAATTCATCAAGAAGCTGAGGGGGTGAATCGCTTTGTGGATATTCCTCCAGATGTTGAAGCAAACCAAGACGTTGATGAAAACCAAGTAGCTCATATTGAGGATACTGTGGAACAACCTCTTGTTCCTGGCTCTGTGGTGGACCAACAGCCTTGTCGGTTCAAGTTGAAAGTAATTGGGCCCCGGCATCCTACTGAAATAAACGGAGACATTGATCAATTGAATATCTTACCTTTTAGTAGAAGACCGAAGGTATTTGTGGTTTCTTGTATTGAGAAAATGGTACCAAGGACTTTTAATCAAGCGATTTCGGGGAATAATAAGGAGGAATGGATTGAATCGGTGAACAAAGAGTTGGGCAGTATGTGTGGGCTTGGAGTATGGTTGGTTGTGGATTGTTTAGAGGGACAGTTTCCGTTTTCTTGTGTCTGGGTGTTTAGGAATAAAAATGGTGCTGATGGAAAGATTATTGAGTGCAAGGCTAGGTTGTGTGAGCAAGGGTTTCTACAAATCAAGGGAATAAACTACAGTCAGAAGTTTTTGCCAACTGGGAGATTGAATTCTCTATGGTCACTAGTTTCCATGGCTTCCTCAAGAGGATGGCAATTCCATCAATTAGATGTACGTAGTGCTTTCCTCAATGCTTCGATTGAAGAAGAAATATATTTGAAAATTCCTCCTGGCGTAAATGAAGATTCAAAAACAAAAGTGTTAAAATTGAACAAGGCCATCTACGGATTAAAACAATCTCCATTAGCTTGGTACAAACAAATCTCGCAATTTAGGATCTCAATTGGGTTTAAAGTCTCTGTGGCCAATCCGTGTGTTTTCTGGAGAGAGGATTCGACTAAACCAATCTATATTTACATTCACGTCGATGATTTAGCCATATTTGGACCATCAGTTGACGACTTTAAAGAACAAATTAAGAAAGAGTTTAAGATGAAGGACTCTGGAGAAGCCGATTTCCTTCTTGGAATGAAAATCTCAAGAAATGAAGATGAAATCAGCTTAACTCAAGTCACTTATGTAGAAACACTTTTGGAATCATATGATTTGTCACATCGATATCCAACATCAACACCATCGCCTGTGAATATCAAATTAGTGAAATCTACACCGCAAGAAATTCTTGAATTTGAAAAATTAAATCAAAACTATCGATGACTAGTTGGTTCTTTAAATTATCTCAGCTGCGCCACAAGACCAGACATAACTCATGCCGTCAGCGTTCTTTCACAATTTTTAGAAAAACCAGGCATAAGACACTGGGAAGCTGGATTGCATGTGCTGCGCTATCTTAGGACAACGAAACCAAATGGTTTGAAATCTTCAAAGCTTCTAGAAATGAAAAATTATATCTATCATCTTACTCTGATTCTGACTGGGGAGCGTGTCAAGAAACTGGACGCTCTATCACAGTTTATGTAATTTTGTTGAATAATAATTTGATTGGTTGGAAAAGTAAGAAGCAACCCACGGTTTCATTATCAACAACGGAAGCAGAATATATGGGAATCAACAATACTGCTAAAGAAATATGTTGGGTAAGCAATTTCATTGAAGAAGTGTTTGGCAACGAGTTGGAACCAACTAAGTTGTTCAGTGACAACAAAGGAGCAATAGACTTGGCAAACTCAAACTCAAATCAAAATCACTTTTGAACTCGTCATATGTCCCTCCGACTTCATTTCATCAGGGAACTTATTCAAGCTTCAAAAATACAAATACACTATGTTCCTACTGTTGAAATGAAAGCTGACTTCTTGACTAAATCAGTTTCCAGATTTCAATTAAGAAAAATTCTTCAAGATCTCAAGGTTTCTGCTAGCGAAGAAGAATCTTCTCAGCAAGTGGGTGTGTTAGAATAAAAGGTCAAAGCGGTGTGTCAAAACTCAAACATGATGTCATACAGGTCAGAACGTTAAATTAATGATTACATAATCATTAATTTAACTTGACTATATAAGCAAGACATCTCTGTTGCCATTACTTCCTCCCCAGGGAATCCCGTTCTTAATCACATTCTTCCCCACTCAGTATCTTCTTCTTATACTGTTTTAAATCTCTTAAACTCGTCCTTCTATATTTAGCCGACATTGCTGGGGGGGAGGTAAGTTTCTTATTCTTCATAAGCCAATCTCATCGACATTTTCCTTATTTCCTTTATCTTCTTATTTAAGTTCTATTACAAGACAAATCCCCAATAAACTCAAGCTTTGCATCACTTAAACTACAAGCCTTAAAATTCAACAGTTTTTGACCCCAAAAAGATTAATCAAAAAAAAAAAAATGATAAAAAAAAAAAGATGACTTGTACAGGGCCCCAAAACACTTTGAAGGGACCCTATCCTTGTTAGAATTCTATGTTCCTCAAAACTAATTTTTCTCATTTATTAGTTTCAATAAATTTCCTCTGATGTCAAGGAGGAAATTGTCAGTCAACCTTTGTCAAATTTAGTCAAGTCAAGTCAGTCAATTAAACTTAAGTCAGTTAAGTTAAATTAAGTCAAGTTTAGTCCAAATATTTATTGATGAATGTCAAAGTCATAAATAAGTTGTCTAGTCATATTGTCATAGGAATTATGTTTAGATGAATGTCAAAATCTATTTATTAATTTTCTATTCAATTGTCATGTTGTTCATTTTGCATATTTTTATATTCATTATCTCCTGACTATAAAGTCAAGTAGCAGGACATGAAATAAAAAAACATTGGTTCAACTAAATCTTTTTCTTCTTAAATAAAAGTTCCCTCTTAAGTTTAAAAGTCCAATAAAAATAAATCTTATTTCCTGTCTTCATCTCTTAGCCCAGTTATCTCAGTCAGAGAGCATTCAGCTCTTAATCCATAAAATACTTTACTTGGGCATCGTTAAAACAACACAACTAGAGTATGTTTTTCTTAGTTACAATTATCCTTATGAAATCATTATAATCTAGTTGTTTGTTTGTTTCTTTTCTCGCATTATTCTTTTCATTTTCTTTTTTCATCTCCTTAAGCCATCTAGAGGTCTTAGGTACATGTTCTTTTCATTTTAATCTTTTTCATCCTTATATTGTTTTATCAAACTTATTGAAATAAAGCTATCTTAGTTTATAAATTCTCACACAAATACCCTATTTGAGAATCTCTGGTATCTGATTGGGGGGGGGGGGGGGGGGCTTGAGATGAACCCAAGATAAAATTGTGGGGCCAAACAGCCCTTAATCATTCTTAATCAAACAGATTTGTTTAAAAAAAATCTGCAAAAGATTAAAATAGGTAAATGAATAATTTGAATTTGAATTATTTGAAAGAAAGAATTATAAATATACAAAACAAAATTTTATAAATAATTGACTGAAATGATTTATTTTTTTCATTTCAATTTCACAGATTGAAATCAAGAAACAGAAAATCAAAGAATAATTTCAAAATGAATTTTCCTCTCTTTAAAATAAAAAGAAATTGAATAAAATACAATTATAATTATAAAAGTATAGAATAGGGGGTTTCAAATATCCCCAACTCCAACTGTTTTTTTGGACCGAACACAAAATTTTAATTTTTTGTTTTTCAAGAAATCTTGACCCAACTGGGGTATTTTTTGAAATGCAGTTTTTCATAAAAACATTGGTTTTTGAAGCAAAACCAAAATTTCAAAATAAGCATGGGTGGGTCAGCTACGCTATAGTTAGCATTAGTGTAGCGTAGTGTTAGCTCTTTGCACTACACTAACAAGAAGGTACAGTTAGCGCATGATTTTGAACACTAACACTAAAAAAATTGGATTTTTTTTTTGTAAAGTTAGCTGAGCCATAAGAAAACCAGCTAACGCTACTCAGATTTCCCTGTAGCGGGATTGTAGCGGTGTTCGCAAGTCAAAAAGTTACACTAACATTTAGCTTAGTAATGGTACACACTATGCTATCATGTAGTGTAGCTTGTCATAAGCTACGCTACATGTTAGCGTTAACCAAGAGTGTAGCGGACAAAAATAGGATTACTGAAGAAAAAAAAGAAGAAGCTCATACTGATAAACCATAAAAATAATCAAAATAATATATAAGAAACCATCTTCATACAGTAGGATACCAGATAAATATTCTGTTAAATTTTGGAAACTCAAGTTTGTTTTTAAATCATTCAACTACATGAATTTATTTGAAAATTTTTAACAATCAATCTAATTTATTATTAATTTCAATAAAATGAAATTTCACTCCTATTTTAGAAATTAATTTTGTTTAAATAATAAAAATAATTTTGAATAAAGATCATGACAATAATAAATATTTTAAATCAGTATTCTTTCTTTAGTTTTCAGCTGTTTTAATAGTAAAATTTTAAATAATAATCAGAATTTTATTTGGATGATATTTTAGTTTTTATTCATTTATTTTTAATTAATGATACTGTTTGAGAATTTTATAATTATAATGTTATTTCATTTGATTGCCTTTTATTGTAAAAAGAGAAAAATTCATTTTAAAACTATTCTTTGGTTTTCTGTTTCTTGATTTCAATCTGTGAAATTAAAATCAAAAATAGAAATGGTTTCAGTAACTTATTTCATTTTTAATTGATGATTAGTTTAAAGTTTTTCAAATTGATCCTTATTTCATTTCATTTCAAATTTTGAAACTTTGTGTGGAAATGTGATTTTTTATTTATTGATATAAAATTTTGTTTTGTATAGGGCATTACTAAATACACGCGGCCGGCCCGCAAAATCACCCGGTTTTGACCGCGCGCGGACCGGCCGTGTGCATGCGGTTTTCTGCAAACACACGCAGTTTTTAAACCACCTGTTTTTGAAAAAATAAAAAAAGGGAAAGATTCTTTGTGGTCTGAAAACCCCAAAGAAAATTCCTCAAAATTTTCAAAAGGGGTTTGGCCCCCCAAAAAATTAATCAAAAAAAAATAATAAAATAAAAAAAATAATTTGTACAGGGCCCCAAAACATTATGAAGGGGCCCTGTCCCGTGGAAAAAAAAATGATGGGGGTCGATATCAACCCCCAAACTATAAATTTAGCCAAAAAAAAAAAAAAAAAAAAACAGTTTGTCACAAATAAAAAATAAAAAAAAGGGTTTTGGGAGAGAAGGCCCCAAAAAATTGGCAGATGAGAATGTCCCATGGAGTTTAACCTTATGGGGCTTTACAAAACCCTTTGAAGAAGCAAAGTAAAAATAAAAATTAAGAAAGACAAAGAAAGACAAAAGGAAAAATGAAAAATGAAAAAGAAAGAGAAAAAAAAGCTAAAGGAAATGAATAACAAAATTAAAGAAATAAACATGGGTGAAAAAATAAAGAAAGAGATAGAGAAAGAAATAAAGAAAGAAATAAACAACTCAATAAATAAAAAAATAAAAATAAAAAGGAAAAAGGAAAAAGACAGAAATAAAAAGGAAAGAAAAAGGAAAGAAAAAAATTGAAAAGAAGAAAGAAACAAGAAAAAAACAAAAAACCAGACAACAGAAAAAAAAATAAAAATAAAATGAAATAAGAGAGAAAAGAGAAAGAAAAAAAATGGAATATATAAAAAAATAATTTTTTAGTTTTCTTTACTCTGTTCCCTCTTCATTTTGCTTTTTTATTTCAATTTTAGGGTTTTTTCACTTTTTCTTTCTTTTTTGTTTTTTTTCAATTTTATCTTCTCTTTCTTTCTTGCTACTTTTTTCAACTTTCTTTCATTTTTCATTTTTCTTGTTTCTTTCTTAAATTTTGCTTTCTTTTTCTTTCTTTTGCTGTTCTTTCTTTGTTCCTTATTTTTTATTTCTTTTTAATTCCTTTTTTATATTTTTTTTTATTTTTTTTTTATTTTTTTTTTATTTTTTTTTTATTTATGTTTCTTTTTTTTTCTCTTTGTCTTTTCTTTCTTTTCTCTATTTCATGGGACATGGGCATCTGCCAATTTTTTGGGGGCCTTCTCTCCCAAAACCCTTTTTTTTGTTTTTTATTTTTGACAAACTGTTTTTTTTTTTCTTTTTCTTTTTTTTTTTTTTTGGCTAAATTTATAGTTTGTGGGTTGATATCAACCCCCATCATTTTTTTCTCCACGGGACAGGGCCCCTTCATAACGTTTTTGGGCCCTGTACAAATTATTTTTTTTATTTTATTATTTTTTTTTGATCTATTTTTGGGGGGCCAAACCCCTTTCAAAAATTTTGAGGAATTTTCTTTGGGGTTTTTAGACCCCAAAGAACCTTTCCCTTTTTTTATTTTTTCAAAAACAGGTGGTTTACAAACCGCATGTGTTTGCAGAAAACCGTGTGCACGCGGCCATTCCGCGCGCGGTCAAAACCGCGTGAGTTTGTGGGCCAACCGCGTGTATTTAGTAATGCCCTTTGTATATTTATAATCATTTTATTCAAGTAATTCAAATTTGAATTATTATTTACCTATTTTAATCTTTTTGAGATGTTTTTTAAACAAATCTATTTGATTAAAAATAATTTATAATTTTTCCTTTCAGATTTATCCGATTGAAAAACTATTTCATTTTTTTAAAATAATACTTTCTATAAAATTCAACATACAGAATTTTGATTTCATTAATTGATTTCTGTTTTTAGCTTTCTTTAATTTATTTATTTATGAAAAAATACACAACTTTTTTTTGATGAATTCTTTTTTCTCTTTCTTTTTGAAATGTTCGATTCATTTCAACAGATTGAATGGGAAATACTTTACCTTTTACCAATAGACAGAGGTGTTTGCTCCTGTTTATCTTTTTCTTAGTTTTGATACTATGCTATGTCTCCTACCTATCATTCTCAATCAAGTCCGGTCAAATCAACAGGATTTCCAATCAACATCCATCATATCATGAGCATGAAGTTAGGAGAGGTATCAAAAGTAACAAAATTTAAGAAAAATTAAGCAAAAAGATATTTAATATCATAAATTGGATAGTTCATATCTAAGGAATAATGTACTACAGGCACGTCTTTTGTGATGAAAGATGGTCAGAGAGTGACCTGATTGAGGAACAAACACAAGCAACACACCTAAATTAGAATGTGTGAGGGTGAGTGAAACTGATAACAATCTGATGATGATTGGATTTGCATGAATACTAACCTTTTGTGATGAAAGAGGTCAGAGAGTGACCTGATTGAGGAACAAACACGAGCAACACACATAAAGTAGAATGTGTGAGGGTGAGTGACACTGAGATTAATCTGATGAAGAAAAGAAAAAACAGAGTTGATGAGTTGAGTTTCTTATAGTACAACAGATTGGGTTTCACAGAAGTGTTTGTCATCACAATTTAGGTTTACAAGCAATAAAGAAAATGAGAAAGAGAAATTGACAAATGTTAATGTTCAATAAGGAATTGTACTTAAAGAGGCTTTTATGATGATAATCAAAATGGGAAAGGCTGTAAGGAGTGAAGGAAGAAAGCTTTGTGAGTGTAACAAACTTAATTTTTTACTATTTGAAGGATTAAAGATAGGGCATTTTTTTACACAAACTTTGAACCACCATAACTTTGCAACGAGTCGACCGTTTTGGATGACTGAGCACTCAGTTGAAAGAGGAGATCAAACTCTAAAAGTCTCTCTGGGTATTCAAAGCCTGAAGTTTAAGTTTTTGCGAGATCAATTGGATTCAAATTTTGTGATGTGATAGTTGGTGATTTGATGATTCTAATCAAAAATACTATGGTCAAGGATTGAGATGGATGTATGAGATTGTGATGAGCTGAGGGCTTTTTTGTTGGAGGGTGACTCAACTTCTTTTTTTTTTTGATTTATCAGGGTGGGTGAGGTTTTTTTTAAAAAAAAAAAAAAAACATAAAAAATAAAGAAACACATCAATGAGTATCATTAAAAAAAAAGAAAAACAATTGATTGATTGATAAGAAAGCCCTTTTGGGGTGTGAGAGGATACCCTGGAGGGTGACTGGCCTTCTTCTTTTTTGATTAATCAGGGTGGGTGAGTGTTATTCTAATAAAAAAAAACATGAAAAAAAATGAAAAGTGTTGATTTTTCTAATTAAAAAAAAAGTTGATCAGTTGATAAAAAAAACCTTTCAGGGTGTCAGAGGGAGCCCTTGAGGGTGACTCAAATTACTTTTTGCTTTGGTTAATCAGGGTGGGTGTTACTTGAAGAAAAAAATAAATATATGTATATATATATAAAATAAAAATAAAAAAAGTTGATTAATTGATAAAAAAGTGTAGCATAGTGTGTGAAAAGCTACGCTACATGTTAGCCTATTCACATGCTATGCTAAGCTAAATTTTAGAATAGTCACACGCTATGCTAAATGTTAGCGTAGTCACACGCTATGCTAATTTTTAGCTGAATTTCTGTTAGCAGTGGAAAAGCTATGCTACCTGTTAGTGTAGCGGGGGTTGATTTCATCTAAGGCTACAGAAATTCTGAGGAAAAAAAATTGCGCTACACTAACATGTAGCGTAGTGGCCTGTAGCGTCAGCTAACACTCACCAAATTCTGGGGGAAAAAATCCCTGCTACGCTACCCTACATTTGGCCTGTAGTGTAGTGTAGAAACCCACCCTTGAAATAAGTGAGTTTTTTTAAAATCATCACAAAAACTCTGTCTCTCTTTGATAAAAAAAAAAAATTACCAATCTAATCTTTATTCAATAACAAATCAAAAAAACACAAACCCACAGTCATTAATCAGGTTTGAACCAGCAAAATCCAACTCAAATCCAAAAAAAGTCAAACTAGACTCACCTTGCTTAAAGTACTTACATTCAGGTTATTCTCATTTGACCTCAGCTCACATGCAGTAGCCCAATAAACTCACCTTAGAAACTCTTCTCCTTGATATAAGCTTTCATTCGTTTCTTAAAAATAGAACAAAAAACTGATTTTTTTTTTTTTCCTTTCAAAACATCACTTATTTGACAAAAAAATCAAGTGCAACATTCAAGTAAGCCCATCATCATCACCACCATTAATAAGTGTTAAAAACCAATCAAAATATCATCATCTGATCCAATTTCAATCTTCAACTCTGTGAATCTGATCAAATATTACAACTAGTTCTTCTCATAGATCAATTATAAGCTAGGATCTTCTCAATTTCAAGGATATTAAGGCAAGTCAGAATTTCATCTTTATTATTCAAAGATTTCTTCAATCAATAATAATCACATCTTATTGCTATCCTCTATCAAAATTGAAGCAAAATTTCTTTTTTTAAAAATCCTATCAGTGCCCCTATATTATGAGAAACTTCAAGAGATTAAATACCACGAACCAGTTGTCTTGCGGCTATGTTGTTCCAGACGGAATTGTAAAACTCCTCTATCTTAGATTTGTTTTGAGCTATTAATCAGGAAAATAGATTAATTGGTTCAAAAGATACAGTCATGTGAAGGTAAAACACAAAAATTGTATCTTCTAACTCTTCTTCCAACACTTACCCTCAAATCTATTTTTTATCACTGTTTTCTACTGTATCTTATCCTATTAATATTTTCTAAAAGTAAATATGAGGGAGTTTACCATGCAACACATACTACCTGCACACTTAGGGAACTTGACTTTTTTTTATTTATTTATTTTATTTTCTATTCTTGCACTATATGGGGGGGGGTTTACCATGTTATATTCTTTTTTGAGGACCAATTTACAAATTTAAATTGTATATTCTATTAAATAGAATTAAATTAAAAAGACAAAAAAAAATTCAAGTCAGAGATTAAGCTAATAGAATGAGAAAATCAGGACCTAAATAAAATAATGAAAAACAATGAATGCTTCTTAATTTTATTTAGATAGTTGTCTTGATTAAGTAAAATAAGAATATAAAAATAATTGTTATCTATTTTTCTTATGATCATTCCCATTATATAATTGATTAGGAAAACTAGCTTTCTTCTTTTAGGTAAAGCAATACCCAGTCCAATTGAAATTTATGATGAATGAGAAAGTTGTAGTACAGTGAATTTTTAAAATGAAAATATATTCTATTTGTGCTTGAAAGCTAACAAAAGACACAAGTAAATTGAGTTTTTGAAGCTCATTGGGATCTGGGATCTCTCTGGAGAATGATATTGAATGAGTTCTTTAATTTTTGATATATTTGAAATTAGTGTTATGTTTGGTGCAAAATTTTTCCTCAGGGAAGATGTAGATAAGTTAGTATGGGCTAATTGATGTATCCATTCTGATGTTTATGTTTACTTTTTTAGTTTGAGTTTTTTTGATATATTTGAGACCTCCTTTGCCAAATAAGTTATTTCAAAAATAAAAATGTCTGGTTTGAAATGTAGTTTTTTGCTGAAATCCCAATATAAAAAACTGTTTTGTTTGGGGATATTTGATGCCCCCTAATAATATAATTGATCAAAAAAAAAAAAAAAAAAAGGAAAAAA
>JNCO01001102.1:0-24134 GCA_000785685.1 Uromyces viciae-fabae | reverse complement strand
AAAAGAAAAAAAAGAAAAAAAAGAAAAAAAAGAAAAAAAAGAAAAAAAAGAAAAAAAAGAAAAAAAAGAAAAACAGAAAAAAAAGCAAAAAAGCAAAAATCCTTTCTTTAAAAAAGATAAAGAAAAAGGAGTAAAAAAAATGCAAAAAAATATGAGAAGAAAAGAAGAAAAAGAAGAAAACAAGGGAGAAAAAAAAGAACCAGGAAAAATAAGAAGAAATATAATCCTTGCTTTCTTCATTTTTTTTCCTTCTCTCTTTCTGTGTCTGTTTTTTTTTCTCTTTTTGTCTCTTTTTTTACACTTTTTTTTTGTATTTTGTTTACTCTTGTTTCTTTCTAATTTTATTGTCTTTTTATTCTCTCTTTCTTTTTTTTCAAAAATTTACTTTTATTTATACTTCTTTCTTTTTTTTTCTTTTTTTTCTTTTTTTTTTTTTTCTTTTTTTTCTTTTTCTTCTTTTTTCTTCTTTTTCTTTTTCTTTTTTTTTCTTTTTCTTTCTTTTTTTTTCTTTTCTTTTTTCTTTTTCTTTCTTTTCTTTTTTCTTTTTTTTTCTTTTCTTTTTTTTTCTTTTCTTTTCTTTTTTTTACTTTTTTTTTCTTTTTTACCTTTTTTTTTTCTTTCTCTTTCTCTTTCTTTTCTTTTTTTTTTTTTTTTCTTTTCTTTTTTTTTCTTTTTTTTTCTTTTTTTTTTTTTTTATCTTTTTTCTTCTCTTTGTTTCTTTTTCTTTTCTTTTTTTCTTCTTTTTTTTTTCTTTTTTTCTTTATTTTTCTTTATTTTTCTTTTTTTTTCTTTTGTCTTCTTTTTTTTCTTTTTTTTTTTTTTTTTTTTCTTTTTTTTTCTTTTTTTTTTTTTCTTTCATTTTTTTTTTTCTTTTTCTTTCTTTTTCTTTGTTGTTTATTTTTTTTTTCTTTGTTGTTTCTTTTTTTTTTCTTTGTTGTTTCTTTTTTTGTTTACTTTTCTTTCTTTTTCTTTCTTTCTTTTTCTTTTTTTTCTTCTTTTCTTCTCCTTTTGCTTTTTTGTTTTTTATTGTTTCTTTTTTACCTTTCTCTCTCTTTCTTTTTTTCCTCCCGTTTTTTTTTTGTCCTACTAAAACGACACCCCATGGAGGATGAACTTACTAAAGCGACACCCCATGGGGGGGTGAACTTACTAAAGCGACACCCCCCAAGGGTGTCGTTTTATTTTTTTACCAGGTGTCTAAATTGACACCTGCTGCGGGTCAATTTGTACTAAAACGACACCCAGTACATTGTGAGGGTACCTTTGACCCAAGGAGTTGGCTCTAACATACTAGCCAGCTGACAAAATTAATTTCTAATGAAGATGATATATTCAATATTTATAATGCTCCACTAACATGTGAAGACCAAAAAGAGCTTGAAGTCTACTTCTCCAACATAGATTGTCTTCCAGGACCTATTTCAAAGGATGCTGAGTATTGAGAATTGTGAGAAGAGGTAATCAAGACGTCAAACTACTGCGGCTGTATGATGATATTCAAAGTTCAAGAAAGAATGAAACCTAATATTAGACTACTTAATCAACTCCGTTGTAATTTCAGCTATTCATTGTTTTCATTTCTAAAACTCAAAATAACTGAAATCATCAATCTGTGTCGACTCTGACTCTGTCTTTCACCACACTCAGGTTGGATAACTCACTTCTTTCTCATTCATTTCATTTACTATTCTTTCAGATTCTTTTATTGTTCAATTTTAATTTGTTTTATTTCAAATCCATAATTAATGTCTTAGGTGTGCTTTAGTCTTTGTCATATTAGTATTAGCAAGGGTGTTAAACTTAATATTGTCTTAAAACAAGGTCATTGTTATTTCTTTTACTGCTTTCCAATTTGATTCATGGTTTTCATTTCTAAAACTTAAAATAACTGAAATCATCAATCTGTGTTAACTCTGTCTTTCACACACTCAGGTGTGCTTTAGTCTTGGTCATATTAGTATTAGCAAGGGTGCTAAACTTAATATTGTCTTAAAACAAGATGTAAAATTTGCACTCCTCAATACTGAGAGTCTTTTGAAATGGTGGAAGGTGTTATTTTTTGTTGATGTTTTATCTTTAACAGTCATTTTCATTTGTTTTATCATATTACAGGATCATTCAAAGACTTATCCTGTTCTTTCAGCATAGAAAAGGACTACTTGGCATCATCAGCATCATCATGTGCAGCTGAGTGCCAATTTTCTTCAGCAGCTGATGTTTGCACAACTGGCCAAGGAGACTTGAAACCCCAAACCATTAAAAGATGTTTCAGTAGTTGGCTCTGGCGGAAAGATGGAAAAGAGATTTTTGGAAAATTTTAAAAATAACGGCAGATTGTTAATGCTCATATTAACTTTGCAAAAGGAAAAAAAACATTTAAAATATTAGTTTTCTAGTTAGTTTAGTATTTGATTCTTCAAAAAAAAAAAAAAAAATTACAAAAGCCATATATAATATTTTCTTTGTTTTAATTATTTAAAAGTATTCATTTTTTTTTTTTTTTTTGGCAGTAATTTTTTTTTCCCGCTATACTTTTGGTTAACCCTCACATTTAGCATAGCTGGTAAAAAGCTATGATATGCTACATGTTAGTTTCTCTTTTTGAATAACTCACACCACTAAAAGCCTGCTACAGGGAAATCTGAGTAGTGTTGGCTGGCTTTTTTATGTCTCAGCTAATGTTAAAAAAAACAAAATCAAATTGTTTGTAGTGTTAGTACTCAAAATGATGTGCTAACTGTAACGTGTTGTTAGCGTAGCACAAAACACTAACACCACATGTAGCGTAGCTGACCCACCCTTGCTAGGATCGGGAAGGTCTGCTGATGAATGGGTCAATATTCAAAAGGAAATCATTCTAGAGATGGAAAAAATTGGTTCAATCTATCAAGATGATTCAGTTATGGAACACATTTATGGTGGTCATGTGGCTTTTCTCAAGGAGAGGTCAAATCACACTTCTGGAGGCTGTAGTTGGAAGTATTGGATGCATATAACTATGCTTGGTTATCTTATGGTTGACACTTACCAGCACCCAGTAGTTCTTTTTTCAAAGGAGGGCTCAGCAACATACCTTCCAATTATTTATCCTCCAAACAAGAATCCTCTTGTCTGTTTCCTTTTCTTACAAGAATTATGTCATATCCTCCATTTCAATTTCAACTCTGATTTGGGTTATTCTCCATTTCATCATATTGATCATTTTTGGAAGCATTGGGAAAGGGAAGAGGCTAAAGAAAAAATCATTTGCCACAGAAGATGTAGTAGAATAAGCCTCCAGTAGTTATTGATTTGGAATGATCATTTTGTTTTTGTTTTGTTTGTATTTTTTTTTTTGTTGTTGGGTGTTTATTTTTATTTTTTTAAGAATTAAATCACAGTTTACTCTAGAATCACTTCAATGTCACAGCTTTTTCTTTTATCAAAATGAAATAAATTACTTCAAAATAATTTATGAAAAATAAAATAAAAAACATCCAACCAAAAATCAATCTTGATCAAATCTCAATCACACCTCAACTCAAAACCACCTCAACTCAAAACTCACAGTCATCTTCTTTTCTTTTCATTTCTTTTTCTTTTTCATATCTCTTTATTCTTTCTTTTCATTTCTAATCTAATTCTAAATAAAATCCTAATATCAAAACTCAATCGTGCTCTTGGTGACATTTCACTTTCTCCTCTCACTCAATCTAAATAAACTTAATCAACTAATCAACACCATAATCATAGTGCTCTTTCTAAAATTCAAATCACCCAATCTTCATTAAGTCTTTCAATATCAATATCAACTTTTCTTCAGTTTTGAGTTTGTTATTTTCTTATTTCTAAAAAGTCTCAAAATTATGTTCTTGTCTTATTTTCTTTTAAAAATAAATCTAACTTGTTTTCTATTTTTAGCTCACTGCTCCTTATTGTAACCTAGCACAATATAAACCCATAGTTCTCCTCCTCTTAATGCATTATCAAAGATCTTTTAATTTTTTCTTCTTATTTTATTTTTTCTCATAATCTCACAAGGGTGAAATAAATTTATGGTTCCAATTTGAGCTCAATATGAACCATTAAAACCTCTTGGTTCCACAAAAATTCCACAAAGGAAAAAACAAAAAAAATTAAAAATTAAAAATCAAAAATTAACATTTTATAAATTTTTTTATGTCAAAAAATAGGGGATTTTATCCAACTTTTGAATGGGAACTGATTTTTTTTTTTTACCCAGGAAAAATGATTGAAATAGGTGGTGCGGAACTGGAAAAGGCGTGCGGGGTGATTTGTTGAAAGTGCATGTTTTTAAAAATCTGAAAAAAATCAAAGAATTCTTTGGTTTAAGCAGATTTCAAATCTTCCTGCTTTTTTTTGAATTTTTTTTTGTGGAAGTAAGAGTTGTAGGAAAAAAGGGGGTGCAGAAATCAAGTTGGTAGGTGCACAATTTTCTGCCTGCAATGTCAAACCATCATCAAAAGGCAGTGGGGGACCAGGTTTGGGTGGTGCAAATAATAATGCCCTAAAATTAAATTATAAAATAATTAGTTATATTCATAATTATCTTATATGATTTTGATTATGAATTAAAACATAAGAATAAAAATCTTCAACTTTAACTTTGGTGGTAAGAATAATTATTTTAATTTTTATCTAGATGATTTCCTCAAACAAATTAATTTTGTATTTGTTTTGATTAATTTTACTGCATAATAATTTTCTTGCAGTTTATAAAAAATTGACTTATAATTTTTAATGAAGTAATTTTTTCTTTTATTAAAATTACTAATGTGACAAAAATGGGTGGTAGCAATATTATGTACGTGTCACAGAAGATAAAAAGTTGGTCCCACCTCTAATGGTTTATCCTGGGGCCTACTATTTGATGGTGATATTACTTATGGAACAACATCAATGAATTTCAAGCTGAGCGGGGGATCTCGTACAGTGGACCTTGCGCATCAAATATGCATGTGTAACAATGTCTGCATACATGGAGGAATCCGCGCCGTCGACATTCTAGACCAGGATTGGCGACGTATACAACACCGGGGGCCACCAATATGGCCCCAGGAGCCTTGCATGAAAGACAAGAGGCATTTTCTTCAAGTCGACCCGCGCGCAGAGCCAGAGTGTAGACCTCCTTATCTTTCAGGTCGTATTCCCTGAGCAAGGATTGGGCTGGACCATGTACACCATCGGGGTAATCAGCCACAATCGTCCCTACGCCATCGGGGAGCCGGCCAGGAAATGAGGGTGGCGGGTCATACCCGGCTGGGACACGGGGGGCTCCGCACCGGAGTGCCATTATAGGCAGAAGCAAGGCAAGTAAAGGCCGCATGATGGAGGCGCACTCAATGGTCGAGAATCGAACTGGGGTGACGTATGAGAAGGTGGTTTGGATGGCGATACGGAGTCCGACTCGACCAGGGAGAGATAAAATGCCAACCGGAAATTACCATCATGTACAGAAGAATTTGGTCTGATGATTGATTTATTGTGCTTCCTTTTATTAAGTTCCTACTGTAATCTGCACAAAAACGATATCAATTGGATTCAAGTGTTGATTGAGTAATCAAGACTAAACCACATTTTTATCGCACAATTCAGTTGAAATAACCCTTATCCCCCAAAAAAATAAGAGTAAGTATGAAATAAGGAAGAATAAATGAAAATATTTTTTTAATTCAAAAAAAAAAAAAAGAAAAGAATCTGTGTAATCTATGAATTTGCTATTACTTAATTAGTCACGGAATGCAAAAATTACAATAGCAAGGATGATAATAATTCTTTGGGAATTGAATCAAACGAGTAAAATTAAAAAAATCAAATTGATGCTAAGAAATCCAAAAATTACGCAAAACTGATCTTGTTAACAGTACGCAGAGTTTTAATCATCTGATCATTTAATATTGAGCAAGAAAAAAATAAAACAAGATTGTAAAGAAACATGGAAAAATGTCTTTGAGAAAGTAGAAGAATATATTCAGAAAAGAGGAAGAAAAATTAAAAAATTAAAAAAAAAAAGTACCCGATAGCATTTACGCAAGGGATTAGTCATTCGGGCTGATTCATCGCTCCGCAAATGTGACACAGTTTCATACAGTTCTGTTAACTGTGTCCGCCATCAAGCTGATTGACACAGGCTTCAATGATGAACCCTTTCCAACGCTTACTCCCCCCAAATGTTCAATGATCAATTGACAAAACTGAATGAACAGGTTTTTTTGAGAAGAATGCAAATATTTTACCGTAAACCCATCACCCCCTGAATCAATCTCCAATGGAATTACAGTGTCCCTTGATAGATCCATTGGTAATGGACGAGATTTAGACTGCCACCCGTTTTACTATAGTTTTAATCCAGATCATGACAGAAGATAATCTATTTGAATAAACTGGACCAGGTCAGTTCTTGTGTGCCTATTTTAAAATGAAAAACTATTTTGTTGAACTTTTCTACCTTTGATTCAACATAATTGCGGCATTCCATTTCAAATACTGAAAATGTCAAACACCAGAAACATTATAACCAAATCAGACGAGAAAAATGAATGCTTAATTTGGAACAAACCAGGAATTGATTGCTCAACACACAGGACAGCTGTTTAAAGAAACAACCAGTTCAATCTCAACAAGATTAAAATGAAAATCATCAATCATTACTTCAACTAAAATTTATAAACTATTAAAGTTTCAAGTTTAATTATAAATTCATCATCTAAATTAAGCTAAATTCATAAAATATACTCTTCAAAGTAAACTCTATTAAGATGATAATGATAACAAATAAAATAAAATATAAGAAGGTTATCAATTACAATCTGACTCCGATTTTATTGATAATAAATTTAAAAACTAAAATTTTAAGGAATTATACTCGTTAGATCCTTCTTCTGATCGCATTCTAAGAATTGATGATGAAGATGAAAATCAAAATATCCATATATACAACAAGAAGCACTAATCTTTTGCATGAAAAATTTAAATATGATTAAATTAAAACTATAAAAAATATACTGATTCATCTTAAAATTGAAAATGATATTAATGATTATATATCTAAACTTAATCAAGATTTTCTCAATGATAATAACAATCATAATCATTTTAATAATAGAGAATTTCAAGAAGAAAATGAAGAAACTCAAACCACATCGCCTGCTACACCTGAAGGATCGACTTGACGCCGCGTATTGCGTCCACCCATCTCACAGCACAAAGGTAAATTCATTGGACATCTATTTCATTCCTTCCCATTGCAATCGTCCTTTTCCTGATGGCTGCATTCAATTAATTTCAAGCAGGCAGAATAGCTATTGGCTCCTTTGTCGCGATAGTGAGGGCTATCTTCAGGAAAATCAAAACTTTTTAAACCTCATTGTCTCTGAAATCAAGATCGGTGGTGAGAACCATCACAACCAAGAGTCACTCTTGTAATTTAAAAATCCTCACATTCTAGAAATTATAGCTATACCGAACTTGAATTTTGTACTGACACATTAGCTTATCTCCATTGGCTGTATGTAAAATTTAAAATCAATCAAATGAATTTCAGGAAGGAAATCTTGAGTGATCAGTCAAAGGATTATTCAGTCATCCTGAAGATAATGGATGATCAGAAGAGAGTGAAGTCAGTGAAAGTTCTGATTTCAATTCAGAATAAAAGAAAGGTTGAATTGGATATGGAGATACTAATTTACCAGCTTGATTCAAGTTAAAAGGATTTATTTCACATAAAGGACGTTCCGTTTTGAGTTTTCATTATGTGGCTCATATTTGTCGTCAAGATGATTTATCAATGCATAGCAAAGGTGATGATCATTAGATATTCCGACTACCTTCAACTGCTCTTGTTTTTTATTTGTTCTAATATAGCAAATTTTATTTGTTCAATTTGAATCACTATTTCCTTGTTGAAGGGATTCAGAATAAGAGATCCATTGCTTTTGCCTCTCCACCTATGGGATTGCCCAAGCAGCAAGCTGATTTGAAAGGAATGGTATTTTTATGTTGTTACCTATGTTATCTTGAACATTGCACCACAATAATGATGAGGATTCTAGGGTGCGGGATAGCAATATCATGATCAACAGACCTTCGGATAACAATTGGATAGAATAAAATCTAATGATTTGTAAAAAAATCAGGAATTCCAGATCTAATTGCCAAAAATATGAGATAAGAAACACATTGGCTGGAATAAAAACTAAGAAAAGAAACCAATGTGCATCTTAATTTTATTTTATTTTTTTTCTTATTGGTTTCTATTTCATTATTTTTTCAAAGTGTTATTGATTTCACATTCCGTACTATATACAACTGAAGAAATGAGGATTCTAGAAAGATCATCTTAGTTATGTAATAAGAATAAAATCATGATGAAGTAAGAGAAAAGGAAGAGAAAAGAGAAAAAGAACAAACGGAATAGAGGAAAGAAAAAAAATGAGAAAAAATTAACAAGGAAGACGCAATAAGAGGAGAAAAAAAGGATTGTCAACTTGTCTACAGCCAAAGCAGTCCCTAAGGTGCACAGTTTCAAGAACCTCATCCCGCATCACAACTACCCTCCACAGTTGTGAGGATGAAAAATCCACAGTTGTGAGGATGAAAAATCCACATTTGTGAGGATGAAAAATTCAAAACAATTATAAAGTTAAATCTGAAAGCATCTGTGCTGGGAATGGTCAAAATCAATAAAAACAGAAATAAATAAAGAAATGAAAAAAAAAAAAATTTCTGGGAACAGTCCCAAATTGATGTATATGACTACAACCCCCTAGCCTTTTTTGAAATAAATCAAATGGAAAAATTGAAAAAAAGAGCTAAAAACTCAAACACTAAATTCAATAATTCAAAATTTAAATAAAACATATTAAAAAGAAACTTAAAATAAAATAAAAAAACAAATTCAAAATGTTAAAAATAAAATTGTCAAAGCAGGTGAAATAATTATTAAATTTGATAACTGGTGCACCCTTTGAGAGGCTTGGCTGCCTCCAATAATAATAATAATAATATCAACAATCCTTGCATCTGCATTTTGGTTTCTTCAGGTTATTGGGATTCTGAAATTTGAAAATTAATTTATTTTAATAACACCCTACTTCAATTTGAGTCTATACTTCAGGATAGATTCCTGTGTGAATGATTGAAACTACATTATGCTATATTGTTTTTATTTATTTAAATTTTAAGTCAGAAATTTTGTGAAAATATGTCGTTGATGTTGAGATTTGTTTTTATGATTCCAGAGAATCATGAGGGAATTTGTTTGATTTTGAATGAGAATAGACCAGATGGGAGCTTGGAATAGTCTCAAAACAAGACCCATCTTATGCTCTAAAGGTAAGAGCCCTTTGAAAAAATAGGGAGTTATATTTGATAATTGATTATCAAAATCAGACAATTACAAACAAATAAATAAATTCAGAAATATGTGATAAAATTCCTTCTTCTAATTAATTCATTTTATCTTCCTGTAAATTATTTTATGAATTAAAGAGAAAATAAAAAATTAAGTATAGTTTTTTAATAGGCACAAAATTTAATACTTTGAGGTGCCAACCTGGGTGTAGCACAATTACCAGGGGTAGGCCGGGAGTTAGTTAGGTGGGAGTGGATTGGTGGCGCGTGCACCACCAGGATCCCTTGTAATAACAAGAAAAGCATAAATATTTTGAAAACTTACTGCCTTTTCTAATTCATTTAATTCATTGGCACTGTTTCTGTTAGTAGCAGATTTTCCTTGACGGCTTGAACATCTTTCTAATTCTTCATCCAGTTCTTCATCATCAATATCAGTATCTAAGTATTCATCATTTTCTTCACCTTCATCTGCATCTGGATCTTCAATTGTATGTTCTTCTTCCTCCACAATTTTTTACCTTCTATTCAGGAAGGCAAAGGAGAAAAGAAATTTTTCTTTAATTTTGGGAGGTGGAGGAGTTTCAAGACCTAATGGGTTCAAACCAGCGTTTAAAATCAAATCCAACTTGTGACAAAAACACTTGATATGCATTGTCTCATAGTCCCAATTGAAATTATTTGATGCAGGAAGCTCTCTTATATTTTCATTCATTGTTCTACTTCATCAAACTTATCATCTCAATTTTGCTTTGACTTGTTTATCCCAACTTTACCACCAAAAGGTCAAAAGAAATTTGATTTTTGGTTTCATTCTTAAAAATAATTCAATAATCAAGGTAGTTTCTCTTGATGAAGATGATAATGAATTTTTTACTGTAGCTGCAATTATAACCACTTCTGACCAATATTCAGGGGCTAAATTTGAGTTTAATAACATGCATCTGCTAATATCCAAAATAATTCTATTAGATCTTGCTGCTAAACCATTATATTGAGGCATATACGGTGGAGAAATGTTATGAACAATCCCATTATCTAGATTAAAACCATTCATTACTTTGTTGCAAAATTCTCCTCCTCCATCACTTGTTATCTTTTTAACTTCATTATTTGTTTGATTTTGATTGAAAATTATAAAATTTTTAATATTTTCAAATGAATTAGATTTTTAAAAGTTTTAATAAATCCTGAATATTGATCTAATATTGTTAAAAAGTAGTGCTTTCCACCATTTGTTGATGGTGTAATTAGCCCAACAAGATCAAAATTTATTTCTGCTAATGGTTTTGAAACTAATGTAAAATGATTTTTTGAATGATTTCTTTGTTGTTTTCCCTTTCATACAAGAATCATATGTATACAATTTTTTGAAATTTTCTTGAGTTAATGCCTTTTTTAACCAATTAATACCAGCATGTCCCAATCTTGAATGCAATAATTTAAAATTATTATTAAATTTTTCTATGTTACATACTTCAAAATTCTTTATTTCCCTTTCCTTCAATTATTTCTAAAACACCATTATCCAAGTTGCAATCAAAATACATTTTTCTTCTTTTTTATAAATTTTAACTTCATCTTCAAGAATTTTCTCCATTGACATTAATCTCCTTGAAGCATCTGGACAATATGATATGTCTTTCGAATTTAAAATATCCCCATTTTTAATTATTAAACTTATATCACCTGTTTTATATGAGAGTCAATATTCTTTGTTACTTTGGGTGAAATTTCAGTATAACTATCTCCAATTTTTTCCAGAAAGAATAATGAATTGAAAATTTGATGACTAGCACCTGAATCTCATACTATCAAGTTAGAATTCAATGAATTATTTGGGGGAATGGTGTTGGCACCACCCACAAACTTCCCTGCACCTCCTTTTGACTGCCAGAGGATGTCCGCCTTTTTTTTGTTTTTTCAAATATTTTTTAAAAAAACTTGCAAAGGTGCTAAAATCAAAAAAGGTTTGTGACATCCTTGTGAGCCCCTCTGCTTCATATTCTGAGCTTTTTAGCTAAAAAAAACATGGAAGTACTCCTTATTCTGGGAGTAAACCAAATCAAATAAAAAGTAAAAAAAAAAATAGTTAATACCAATGCTGCAGCTAAGCTACACTTAGCTATTAGCGCCCAGCTAATTAGTGGTTTAGCCTACAGCTAAATGATTTTTGGACCAGCTAAAGCTAATCCCTGGGGAATTTTCTTTTCTCTGCTAAAAGCTAATTTAGCCAATAATTAGCGGCAGTAACAACTACTTTAGCAGGTGTTAATTGCATGGATATTTTCTCATAAAATAAAAGAAAGGGCAATTAAAAAAAAAAAAATTACATGTTTTATATTTTTTTATGTATTGGGACATTTCTTGGATGGCAACTTTTTGACTCATTGAGCCACTTGCACACAAGCTTTGCATTTGGGAAATTTGAGAGCTGATGCCCAAATAACTACTCATTATGGTTGAAGAGCTGTAACTGGATGAAGACTGCTGACTGAAATTGCTATAACCACCGATACCGCCACCAACCCCACCAAAACCATCAATACCATTGGCAAAGCCACCAGCATGGTAGCTTGATTGAGCGCTGGATTGCTGCTGCTGTTCCTGGTGCACATTGGAATATCCACCAAAGCTGTGGGGATGGAAACTTTGTTTGATGTGGGTAAATATTTTGTTTCTGAGAAACAGAAAAAAAAACCACTTACTGAGGTGAGGCAGAGGAATCTAAAATGATGCAAGAAAAATCAGTAATTAAAACTGATGCCAGGAGAAATTATCAAGTTTGGTACGCACAAGTTGCCAAAATACAAGCAACGTAAAAGATGGAATACATCTTAGTGTGGTATTGTAGGTTTGATAGGGTTTTGTTTGAGTAAAATGAGTGTGGAATAATGTGAATTAATGTGGGTGAATGATGCACAACAAAGAGTTCATTGGTCCTACTTTTATAAACTGTTGTGAGGCTCCAAGTTCCTTCGTGTCTCCAACTCCGCTTAGTCCCCATACCAAGGATCTGTTACCACTTTTTATGATCTTGGACCTAATTGGGAGACCTATGCAACATTTTCAATTATTTTTTTGTGTTGGTATGCTCATTCCGACACCAATCATAAGCAGTTCCTCTATCTTTGGCGACAACGTAAAAGTGGTTGTTCCATGATTCCCAAGGTCTTGAGTGGTTCCATTAACATGTCAGCTTGATAAAATGTTGAGCAAGCCAACATTGACACAAAATAATTAAAATAAATTAATAAAATACAAAAATAATAGTAATATAAATAAAACAATGAATATAACCAAAATATATACAAAAAGTACCTTAAGGAGTCACAAAAAGGTAAAATATTATTGCATATTTGGAATCCTTGTAAAAAATTAACCCCAGTCACCCAGCAAAGTTATGGGCAAAAAATAACTCCTTCTACTTTATTTTTTATGTTTAAGCAAAATAGAAGGAAACCCCTGAAAAACAGGAAACCCTGAATTCAGACGTAATGAGTACTCACGGATAGGTATGTAGTATCAAATTATGCTTAAAAGTGAGGTGTGGTGTATGGTTTAAGAGATAATTACATATTTGCAATTATGTCAATAAGTGTCAAATGACATGGGTGCTGACATAAGCTGCCCAGTGCCATAATAAATTGGTGTCAAATGACGCGGGAGCTGACATAATCAGTGCCGTGAACAAAATGTCAATAAAATAAATTGGCTCATATATTCCAGCTGAGAGATTCCCGTGGGCCTGAATGGGCCAAAACTGCTTTGTTCAAATGACGTGGGCAATATTACAAAAACCCATTCCCACCACATTCAAAAATACTAAATAGTATCTAGACACTTTCTCCCGTGGAAGTATCTCTTTTTCCCGTTAAATAAACTCATTGAAATACCCAGGAAAAATAGAAATAATCATTGGAAACAAGATTTCAATAGAAATACAAATTTTCAAACATTACATTCAATCAAAAAGTGACATTTATGATTCAAAAAATCATAACTCTGTCAGAACATTCGTGAAAAATATATAAAAATTATAGAAAGTAACCTTGGTTGACGTTTTACCAAGGATAAATTAGACAGGTGATATCATTGAGTCATTTGAAATACTCAATGCCCACAAGATTGCGTTATTTTACTGAATGATGACATTTACACGTCATGGGAAATTTATAGTACCTTCAGGGCGCCACAAGAGGGCCTGAACAGATATAAAAGGACCTCCCTCTTTGTCCTAATCCTCCTCATTCACTTTTACACATCACTTATATATTCATATTATATTCTTAGCTCATCAACTGCGCCCAGGATTCGTGAATTTAGTGATACTTAAAATTCTGAACTCTGTTTCTGCTCAACAGACTAAACTTAAGCTACTCCAATCTATTCCTCATCACGAGTCACAGTTAGTGGTAAGTATACTAACCCTTAAAAAAAAGTAGTAAGTACTTTTTTTAGTATATTTTCTGCACTTAGCTTATCATAGGGCTGTAAATCAGCCCTGCTTAGCAGGCCCCTATCCTCAGGGCTTTAAATAACCCCAGTACCATACTGGCCCCTGTTAGATTCGAAGGGTTTTTCAAAACCACCCCTATCTGTGAGCAGATAGGTCCCTTCTACAAAAAGAAAGGGCTTTAAATAACCCCAGCTCAGCTGTCCCCTTATCTTAAAATTTATCATTTAAAAAATATTAAAAATATATAAAATCATTAAAAAGATTTAAATATAAATAAAAATCCCTTCATACACTTCTTTTCACCGTGTGTAGCTAGTAG
Organism: Uromyces viciae-fabae; assembly: GCA_000785685.1. Classification (NCBI taxonomy): domain Eukaryota; kingdom Fungi; phylum Basidiomycota; class Pucciniomycetes; order Pucciniales; family Pucciniaceae; genus Uromyces; species Uromyces viciae-fabae. Next base: position 10,005 of record JNCO01001102.1, on the reverse strand, counting down.
AGTTAGGCTCTAGGCATCACATAGGCTGACATAACATACACCCAAAAAAGATATGTCTTGAAGGAAGTCTGAAGAATTTTTGATGGGTGCAACATATTTCAGTCAAGCCAAAAGGCTACTGAAGTACCAAGTGTCAAGTTGACCTTGGCTTTGGGTCAAAGATTGGTGAAATTTGTTAAAATAAAGAGCTAAAGACAAAATATTAATTGCTTATTTATTTTTAAAGTTGTTTAAAAACAGAAACAAAATATAAGGTAAAAATATAAACCTAAAGACAAGGAAGGGTATTATAGTGAAATTAAATATGCTTTGGATAAATTATGAATAATAATAATAAAATTGATTTGTTTAATCTTTTAATGATAATAATGTTTTAGTTGAAATTTAATTAAAATGATAAAAATGCTTTTTCGTAGAAAAATCTTTTTTTAAGATGAACAGAATGAATTGAAGTATAATTTTTATATTTTATTTATTAAAAATCAAGGAAAACAGATTTGATCATGATTTGAGAAATGTGAAATAGTGATCAATCATGATTTGATTGCTGTTTTATTTTTTTTAGAAAATCATGACATCATATTTAATCATAAATTTAAATGTTAATTTATGATTAAAAATTATGGATAATTAAAAATTGCGAATATTCGAGAATAAAAATAAGTCAGCTTAAATTTTGATTATTTTGTTTTAATCAATATTAATTATAAAATTAAAGAAAAATCAATAAATAAATAAATCTTCACCTTAAATTTTGGTGTTAAGATTTGAATTAAAATTTTAATCATACTTTTTAGATTAATTTATTTAATACCTAAGTAAAAATAAATTAATTTTAAAATGAATTTTTATTTTATTTATAAATATTTATTTAATAAAATAACTCGCAGTTTTCTGTGAAGTTTAATTTTCTTTTATTTAAAACATTAATTTGTCAAAATTTGAACGTGAATTCATTGGGCAGGATCTCGCCTCTTTGATGGACACACTGGTAGTGAATTGCTCGACAGCTTAACCTAGAGGCCCTGGTTTTGGAAAAAACAAAGTCTATGTGGCCCTTCTGATGGGTTGGTCATTCGGCCCCGGTTTTAACCAATAATCTTTTTCATGTGGGTCAACATGAAATTTCAAGGAGGTTGCTCAGCCGATGTTCCTGCAGCAATCAGAATATATATATGAATAGTAGTCAGGTTTAGGCAACTTTTATCCATCAATTCTTCAATTCTCAATTTTATCAAACTATTACCATAATCAATTACACCCAAAATGATGCGATTCGACTTGTACACAGTGATAATCTCAGCAATGCTAGAAAACAATCATATTCTTTTTGGGTTTGTATACTTCTGCAAGCAAATAGGCAGTTCCCAAAAAGCATTTCGGCACAACTCTAAGACCTCTGAGTTCCCCAAAACTTCCAGAAATAGGTATTTTGCCTTAATAGAAACTTAAGTGACCTAGTAAAAACATGTGAAAAGCAGTGCAAGAAAACCCGGGAAGCTGCAGGCCTTACTGAAAAATTTATTCCAATCTACTTCCACAAAAATTTCTACTTGAACCATATTTCAATATCAACCTGACAAATTCATAACAAAACCAAAACCAAAAACAAGACACAAACCCAAACACAAAAACAAACACAAACACAAGCCCTTCACTGCTTAAATTATTCACGAAACTCAGCATAAAGCATAAAAACTATATTGGTTTGATATATATTTATATATAATCGAAATAATGATACTTGGATTCAATAAGACTAGAATATATTATAAATCTAACGAAACTATTCAAAATGAATTTTAAAATTCCAAGAAAAAGTTAAGAACCATGAGAAAAGAAAAACAAAAAGAAAACAAGGCAAATTAACAGTGGGAATGGATTAGGGAAACTCTGTTCTATCTCTTTCACCACTTTAGCATTTTCACAAATAGTGGGTGGGGGTCGATGGTAAGTAAATTTGTCTGTTTTTTTACCAATCAGGTCACATCCAGTAAGATTCTTGTCTTTAGGGTATGGCTAGAAAAAAGCAATTTGACATGAAATATCTTACCATTGTTCCCGGTGATTGGATTGTTATAGTACACCCACTCGTCTTCTTGATCGGGTTCGTAGGTCATACCCCAGTGGTGCTGCATTTGCCTTGGGACCGGATTACTCGAAGAAGACGCGACCTCTGTATTAGAGTTAGCTAATGGAACCTTACGTTCAGATATATAGGCCGCTATTTGGGGGTTCGGAAGGACTTCAGAAACCCCGTATTTGGATTTAGGAATTGTTACTTCTTGCTTCAGAGATGTAAACCCAGCATTAGAGATGTTCGATGAAGACTTAGACCCCTCCTTACTACGTGATGCTTGCTGTTGCTCTAAATGTATCGGTTGATGATTAAGGCTATTGTTTAGACTGAGTTGAATTCAATAAATTTTAAAATAAGAGTGAAAATTGTTTTGCTCACGTTCAAGTGATCTTCCAAAGCCCCGATCAGTTCCTGTTTCTTTTTTCTCTGCCGGGATACCAAACCTAACCTTCTTTCCTTCCCTTGGGGATATTTGGCTCCCTGTCTTGGAGTTTTGTGAATCCTGGACCTGGTCGATGAGAATCTGTTGTCTGGCCTCTGATATCTGTTGTCGGGCCTCTGATATCTGTTGTCTGGCCTCTGATATCTGTTGTCTGGCCTCTGGTTGAATGGGTTCTAGTGCTTTCAAGAATGATATTTTTTTAACAAGAAATAAGCAACATTCCCTGTTTCCAGTGAAGCTACAGAACAGTAAGGGATTAAAATAACTGCCACTTACTATCTTCCCGCTGTTCGGCCGAAATACTATGACTCTGTGATCCCACATCGTTTTGGAGTTGCTTTGCTAGTGCGCTGGCCTGTTTCCTGAGTCTTGTTCCTTCGGCTGGGGATTTGGACCAATTATAGGCCTTAATAACCTTCCTAACTGGAATCGATTTTTTCTTTACTACGGTTGCTGAAACTAACCCGTGTTTATTTTGATCGACTGATTTCTTTGAATTGATAACCCAGAGGGGAGTTTCCTGCACTTTGTCACTCTCCACAGCTACAAGACCAGGCACCGTTGCAGGGTTTCCTGATTTCTCTTCCCTGTGGGTGCTCACTTCACCGAATTCATGACTGACTTGATGAACTGGTCCATCAGGATGTGTAACTGTCTCAATTCTCTCCATGGGTGAGAATCTAAGAGAGCATGTAACTTTCAAATGAAGAAGGAGTAAATATTTTCGGAACTTCCAATGAACCAAGTCTGAAAGCATAAAAGCTCACAGCGAAGCTCTGCTTTAATTGGTTCTGGTTCCATTGCGGATATAGGTTTCTCATACCTCTACTTGGTCAAACAAAACAGACAACAAACCCCACAGAGAGCACAGTTGTATGTGGCTCCGAGAAAGGATTGTGATGAATTGCAGTAAAACGTATATTTTACATATTGCCAAATGTGCTTCACTTCTGAAACATGTTTGAAGTCTCTTGTGAAACAAATTTTTTTGTGTTACATACTCGTCTGGACACTTTTGCATTTCTTTTAGAAACCCAACGCAGCATATCTTGCAAAATAGGCTTGCGTGTATATAGTTTTCCGACATGCCTCCGGTGACAGTCACCCCGATTCCTTGCATTTCATCTTGAATCTCCCTTCTTCATTTTCTCATCACCAGATTATCTCGTATGTATGTATGTATGTATTACTTTCAGCTCAAAGATACGAAAATCAAAATAAACATCTGCTACCATTAGGTAATGCCAGTAAGCCTTCTCAGAAAGAAAAAAATGCAGCCAGAACACCTTATGGAATAGAAATCAGATTTTCACAATCCTGTGCTTAGCGGTGCGGGAAGAGGTTCTAAAAGGGCTCTGTACTCCTGCTGAAGTCTCAAACGTGATTTTTTTCCGCCCACTTCCTTTCTCATCTCTTATCAATCAAGTTATTTAGCGGAGCCACCGGGAAATGCTCCTTAAATCAAATCAAATTTTTACAAGGTCAATTAATTATGCTGCTGATCCACTTTCCCCTGCTGGAGAGGCCATTCTCCATTTCTTTTGAGTACAAATTCCTTGCCGACTACATACATTCAACCAACCTCAGGCAAGGGGCTTCCTATCTCAACCCTGGCACTTGGTGAACATCTTTTCTTCTGCTTTAAGGTGAATTATGGGTTAACCAATACGGCTTCCCATCATTTTAAACCGTTACTTAACTAGATCATGTGTACGTAGTCTAGGAGAGAGGCTGAAGTTGAGCGAAGCTGCTATATGGAGTCAAACTACTCAAGACATCCGGCCAATTTGGATTTCGTTCGAATGATCTCCCTCTGTTTTGCACCTCTTCTAAATTTTTTTCTTTCCAGCTTCTTTCCTTTCTCTATCCTCGTGAGTAGTACGTAACATCGGATTTTATTCTATTATGCCATCAGACTACAATTTTTTTTAGTCGAGCCTTATCTGGCCTATTTGTTATTTAAACTTGAAATATGCATTAATAACGACAATTCACTTCCACAACCCATACGGCTCAAATTGATTTTGATTTGTTTTCATTATGGCTAGCATGCAATAATTTGGATTAATATTCAAACAAAAATCTTATAAATAGGCTGAAAATACATGTCGTAACGGGAGTAATAATTTTTAAAATTAAAAATATCATTTTGGCCTTGTACCGCTCAAGTGCCTTATGTAATGTTTGCGATGATTGTGCGATATTATTTACCTGAAGTCTACTTCGGGGTACTGCAGATAGAGTTTCTTGATTCATAACCAGTCGAGAAGTTTGGATAACGGTGGATAAGCTAACTGCCATGACTCGTCATCATATTCTTGAGGTAGTTTTCTTTGACGGATACTTTAATTGAATCACGTTCGATTAGGAGCTTCTGTTTATTAATATGACACTGAAGTTCCTTCAAGAGAAGCTCGCGATCTTGACAGACCGGAATTTGTTGAGCAGTTTCCACGGCCTCTTGCAACGCCCCAAGAATCGATCGAGAGTCCTGCAGTTTATCTTTCGCGTGATTTAGCTGAACCATCAATCTAGGAGTTTTTTTTTTTTTTGCCGAAATATCAAGAAAAAGGAGAGGAATAACTAAATTAGTTTATAGCTTTCTGGTGAATAGTAAGAAAAGCAGCTAACGCATCAGGACTGGGAATTTCTAACGAGGCCAAGAATTTTTCTGCCGATGTAGACATGATTGGAATGATCCCGATGAGTAGTTTTCCAGATTTTCAAATTAACTCAGGTATGCAAACATGTGAAGAATTGGGAGAAAGAGAGAGCTTGTATACTGATTCTAGAGTTGAGCCAAGCTTATGGGTGAAGCGTAGTGGTATTTATATTGTAGAGTACTTGCAAGATCTGAAGTATGTTGAAGTATGTTGATGTCTTGTGACTTGATGCTATGTGTGTATACATGACAACAATTATCATGTCGTTCAACAAAGGGAGACATGAGCCGTCCGGGCAATTCGGTCAACCCAACAAGTCCGTCCGACCGGGCGAGTAACTCCAGCTCAAACTTTCTCAGTGGAATTCCGGGCAGATCGGAAGGTCATGGGATAAGGTGAAACCCTCGAGCGTGGGCATGCGAACTGCACCAGGGGCCCCATTTTGGCTGGAGCCGCTGCGCGGTCATCTACATATCACTACATATCAGGCAGTGTACCATACATTCTGGGGATTTTGAATCCCCTGATTCTAGAATCCTAGAAAACCGGTTTTTGCGGAAACACAAAAACTGAGTACATGTCAGAGATTGTTATTGATATCGCACTTCACACTAGTATTACTAGCGTTGTCTAACGGGTAATAAAAAGGAAAATAGGTGCAGAGAAACAGAGAGAGATAGCCTAGGGTGTGATAAAACTTATATTGGTTGAGTTGTTTATAAAATAATATGATGAGATGTCGGGAGAAAGAGATAAAATATAAGAAAAATGTAAACAATCGAAAGAGGAAAGGTGGTGGGAGAAAGGGATAAAATATAAGAAAAATGCAATTAATAGAAAGAGAAAAAAGGAAAAGGAAAGAATAAAAACCAATGAGGAGGATAAAAATAAGGAACACAAAGCCGAGTGTACACTCCCTGTAAGTGAGAAATCCTTAGACCACATGCAACTCATTCCCATTCTAGAGTGCGTGTTTCATTTTTGTTGTTTTATGTATTATTCTTGATTTAGTCTCCTAAGAACCACAAGTGGGCCATGTCACTTTGGACTATTTTATACATGCTAAATTGAAAGGAGGAAGCCATTGTCTCTGCCTCTCTTCTATTCATCTCTTTGACTTCCCTAGCCTGTTAAGTGATAACATTAAGCCACCCTTCCTGATCCATCCATGGATCAGTATTTCTTATCCATTGAGCCTTCCAGAGCTCTTATTAAATTCTGATATCATTAGCTTAGCCCGGTTAGCTTAGTCAGTGAGCATTCAGCTATGCCTATGCTTCAATGAATCGCTTGAGTGACTTTGTGGTGTGGTGTTACAAGGAGATATGAGGTCCCAATCTGTATCTCCTCACCTCTTGATATGATTGCCTCTGAGGAAAAGGTTGAGTACTTCCCACTTACCTCTGATGACTGCATACAAACTTGTTGAAATAAAAGATTTGAGAATAAACAGAAAACCAAAAAAGTAAAAGGGAACTAAAAAAAAAAAACAGAAACATTAGCCAATTGCAGGAAGAAAAAAAGAATACTGAGTGAAGAAAATAAAATAAAATAACATAAAATAAAATAAATAAAAAAGGGAATTGAGGGAGAAGAAAAGGAAACAAGATCCACAGTTTCACCCCATCAATTGGCTCCCTCTATGAAAAATAAAAGATTTTTAATGAATATTGCAAGAATCAAGGAGTACAGTCAACATACTCACAGTTTGATGGGCTTTTTTTTGGACCGTTGATGTAGCCAAAAGAATGCATTGGTTATTATCTTTAGGCTCAATAGAAACAGGAAGTTATTTCTCATCATTTTTGTTTGGCTCATGCAGCTCATAACATTTGTAATGGGGTTGAAGTTGGTTTCTGAAATACCTTTGCATGAGTCACTGTTGTTTCCAGAATCTCAGTGTTTGAAGAAGAATCACAGACAGCCTGCTTGGTCAAGACATAATCTTAAATCACCAGCAGCCTGAGCCAACTTGAAAATTTTTTTTGGGTTCTCCATTAGAAGTTCCAACCCTGTTTTGGTGCAATACGTGAAGTTTATAGGTAACTAAAGCACATTACTCATTAGAAAACAGAATTTATTCATTTTATATACAAATTATATCTTTCTTAATTTTATAATAATAATAATGAAAGATTATTTATTAAAATGATGTGATACAATATAATGAATTGGTTACAATGGGTTCAATTGATAAGTGCTTAAAGTGATGATAATAATTATTTATTTATAAATTTTATTATGTTGATTAATTCTAGTGTAATTTTCTATTATTCTTTTTTATTGAAATTATAAATGAAATTAGTCAAAAAAAAAAAAAATCGAAAAGATTGAAAATTGAAATAAATAAAAAATTTGTTCTGAAAATTGTCAATCATGAAATCATATCTGAGAACACCAATCATCATTCCACTCAAATTTTCTTCATTTTAATTCATCACACTTATTGTTCTTGTTGAAAAAGAAACTATTCTACAAGAAATAAAATCAAAATAATTTTATATTATGTTAATTAATTAATTTTATTAAGTTTTTATTTTATATTATATTAAGGGGGTTCATGATAGGATTTTCTGCTTCTTTCAACCATTAAAACTTTTACTTGCAGATGGTCTTCTCACATTAATTAAAGCTAAAATTCAATGCAAGAAATTCCAGCGAGATGGCTCAGATGGATCTTGTGGATCTTGCTGGAGATATAGAGCACACAAAGACCTTGATCATTTCAACCTCTTCAATATATCATATTTAATTCAATCTCTCACCTCAGCAGCAATGATGTCTACCACCAACATCCCAACTCACCACCAGCAACCAGATTTACCGTTTCCAACAAAGTGTATGTTGATTTTTTCTTTTTTTGAGTCCACTGCCTGTACCCATATGAATTATCTGATAGACTGACTTATGCTATATACACCGTGCAGTAGTAAATCCCAAAGATTCATCAAATTCAGTGGTGCAAAAAGAAGAAGTTTTCTAACTCTGTTATTGCAAGCCAAACAGTCAGTGAGCTTAGCACAAGCCTCTCTCCCTCTTCCTCCCTCAGAGAGAGGCTTGGGCCTAAAGCCCTGATCCGCACATGAGAGGATAAGGTTTGCGGACCCATTTCTGACAAAATAAATTTTGAAAATCAGATAAAAAGTATAAAAAAAAATCTGTCTTGACAGAAAGATGCGCCATTATCTGTTCCCAAGAGAACTCCCATAAGGAGCCATAATAGTGCCAGATGAGTCTTATTAAAATGAAAATTGAGAAAAGTGATTTACCGGCTCCCAAAATTTCTTCTTCCTCTTATCTCAGTTGTGGCATTATGCTTTTCTTTCATTCTATTCATCTGTTTCAACGTAATGAAATCAATTGAAAATTTTACTCCATAATGAGCTGTGAGTTTTCATATCACATATTCAACAAACATTTTTTTAGTTAATTACTGAGCTAATGAATGTGAGGTGAGGTGGTAATTTTTTGTTTTTTTCTATTTTCCTTCTCCTTCAAGCAATTCCCAATCTTCATGACCTGTCTCACACATCAAGAATCATCAAAGAATGAATCATCCAAGGACATCTGGTCTCCAAATGGAATCACTATCAACAAGAAAGCGCTGAAAATGAATTCCAAACAACTTTCCAACCTGTTGAACATCCACTTGCTCAAGTATAATGGACAGAACACCAAACCGCTTCAAATTGCCGTGGTTATGAATCTTTCACAAGGAAAAAATCCCTTTATTCTTGCTGGAAACGGCTTTGGAAAGTCCATATTGGCCAAAATGTATTTCCGCCTCCTACCAAAGAATGAAGAAGGTGTCATTCTCGTGTTGAATCCCTTGGACTCTCTTGGGGATAATCAAATAATAGAAAAAACTCAAAAATGTTTCACAGCTATCAATCTAACGAAGTCAACATTCAACTCAAAAGAGGCCATCAAAATAGAAAATGGTGTATATAATTACATAATTTTATCTACTTAAGCTGTCAGCTTCTAGACATTTCAGATGTCCAAAAGCTGCAAGATATATTTTTTCTTAATGTTTGTTTTGTTTGATTTATATTTCTTTATTATTTGAGATATTAATTGTTGAGACTGAAGGAATTATATCATTCAGTTTAGTCTAACAGTTAACACTACGGACAAATAGCAGACGCATCAGCCTGCTGCGACTTGCGGACGCATACACCCCGCGCAATAGTTTTCTACATTTGAATTGCAGCTACACTTTGCATAAAAATGCGACTGATCTTGTTTGGTTGCGACACATGCCACATTTACATCCCAAAATGCTGTCCGACATTCAGATCGGTATTTGGTATGAGATCATCTGGATAGACTGCAGAAAGGAGCCATCTAAAGCATACAGCTCATTCACCGGTCACAAGAACCTCCTTACCATGCTTTAAAGCACACTCACCCGGTCCAATTCCGCTTCTCATCAGCTCCCATCCTTCTCAAAGATTTTAGTTATTTGCTTGCATTTTTGATTACTACTTCAGTAACCTTCAGTGTTCACCATAACCACCATCTACGATGTCTAACCAACCATCCCAAACTTTATTGCCTTCTCAAGTAGACCAAAACATGTCGAATTCCTTAGGCCAAGCTGTTCCACATCCACCCAGTGTTAATTTGGGAGACGTCCAGAATCTCATTGAAGCTGCTTTGGCTAAAGAAAGAGCTCAACATCGCGAAGAAGTGGCTCTTCTCACTGACCAGCTCCGGTCTTTCAGAGCACTAGATCCTAGTAATAAAGAAAAATCTGCTATTTCCAAGCCAAAGGAGAAGCAAAATGCGACGAAAACCATCAAACAAGATAAGATGTT
>JNCO01001101.1:0-24165 GCA_000785685.1 Uromyces viciae-fabae | reverse complement strand
AAGGAAGGAAGGAAGGAGTAAAGAAATATTATTGAGGAGAAGGAGGCTGAAGGAAAATAGCAGGGCAGAGTGGGTAGCAGAAGATTGAACTCATTAACTGGAAGTTGCGGAGCATTTGGTGTCACTCTTTGGTGGGGAGAGCCATGGCTGTGCAGAGGGTGTTGGTTAAACACCTCTTGAACTGTGAGTACATGATTTAAAACATGCAATCTGGCATTTCATTGACAATGTTGTTTTCCGTTATTGCACGGGTTATGCTTGAGAACATGGGGGCAGCCAGTGTTTTTTCAGGACTGGTGTATCTTAGTGGTGATGGAAGAGGAGAACAGGGAGTAACAGGGGCGCAAACTGGAACAGGAGGAGTAGCGGGAGCGGGTTGAATAGGGGAGATGACACCAAAGGGAAGGGAGCTAGGGAAGGGAGCTAGGGAAGGGAACTAGGGAAGGAGCCAGTGATGGAGATGGAGAAGATTGTGGAGAGGGAGAAAAGGATAGTGGAGGAAGAGAGGTGGGAGACAGTTGGAGTGGGGAGGAAATAATGATTTCCTGGGAGGGTGGCTTGCAGAGTGGTCGTGGCTTTGTCTTTTTCTTGATCTGTGGAAAGGGAAGGAATTCAGAGAGGTGAATGGGGCTGAATTGACAGGTGGAAGTGGAGGTTACGGGAGCAGAGGGAGCTGGTATTTGTTTGGTTTTCACAGGTTCAGTAGGTTTAGATTTGATTGGGGAAAGTGGGTTGGAGGCAGGAGGACTGGCGGCCCAAGGTTGGGTAACATAGTTGGTGGTTGCAGCCAGAAGAGGTGAGTTGAGAGTTGAGTTACAGGCTAGTGAAATATGTTGATATGCCTTGGCTTTGTTGAAATCTCAGTCTCAAATTGTGACAGCAATGTGTTCAAGTTTATTATGCTCAAGTCTTCAAGTATTTTGTCTCAAAATTCTAGTCTACTAATATGTTTAAATACATATTGAAGTTAAATTATTTAGTCAGTCTAGTAATATGTAAGTTAAATATTGATGTTAAACAGTTATATGTTATGTTAAGTTAAATAGTAGAAAGTCAAGTTATTAAATGAGATAGTTTCTCATTCAAGTTCTTAAAGTTGAAGTAAAACATAGTTCTTATTGTTGATGTAAAATTAGTTTTTCTTTTTGAAGTAAAAGTAGTCTTCTAGCTGAAGTAAAATTAGCCTTCTTATGGAAGTAAAACCAGTTTTTCTAATTAGAATTAAAATAGTAGTCTTGTTAGAATAATATTGAGTATATTCATTTTTTAAATACTATAAGTTTAGTATTATAAATATTGAAATAAAAATCATTGATTCCAAAACTTGTCCTTCTGCTTCTTGAATAATTCCAATTGTCTTTGAAACTTGCCCCTTTTTACTATAAAAATCTGTTAGTTGTTGCTTTAGCCCAGTCAGCAAAGCATTCAGCTATTTTTTTTAATTTGTCTCCTAAATTTTCCATCCTCTCAAGTCAAAAATTCAACAGGCTTCCCATCTTTTTTTTTCCAATTGTCTTTGAATAATGGAATGTTAGTGTCATCTTCTGTGGCAAAAAGAGTGGCCAGATTGGCTTGCTCCCGGTTATAGGACTGTACATCACAGTGGGTGATCCATTTTTGAGTAGATTCATTCCAATTGGCAATGGACAAAAAATTGGTTTTTACCAGAGCTGGAGGAGTCATGGCTTGACCTCTAGCAACTGGCAAGCCGTTGAAGCATTGGCAGGGTGGCAAATTGTTTCAGCTAGGTGGAGAACATTGGTGTTGGGGAGAAAAACGGTGTGGAATTTGGTATTTCTTATAGCGCTGGGAGGAGTTTTGGCCAAATGATTGATCTGAGAGAACCAGATTGGAATCTGGAAAGGCAAAGGAGTCATTGCAGCATGTTTTTTTTTTTAAATCTGAGATGAACCAGTAGAAGTTTGTCAGTTTGAGCTTTGATGTTTTGTTGTTCTCAGATGGAACAAGCAAGCATGATGAGCCCAAGAGCATTAACTACAGGCACTTCTGGGAGTGGGTTGGAAGCAATTGAGGGGTTTACTACATTGTCAGGATTTCAAGCAGAAAACACATTCCATGGGGGTGGAGTGAAAAATTTTTGAAGGGAGGAAAGTGGAGAAAGGTCTGGATGGGGTAAGGGGGGATATGGCTGGGTGGGTGTATGAATGGGAAGTGAGGAAGTTGGTTGGGGGGGCAGATAATTTCTGGGGACAGGATTCAAAAGCAAGGGGGATGTGGAGCTTATATCTATGTGTTGATTTTTGAAGCTTAGGATCTTGAGAACTCAGATAGAAGTAAGGGATTTGAATGAATGAGGAGCTGGGAGCTGATTTATTTTTAAAAAAATTTATGCTTGGAATCAATAGTTTTTATTTAATTCAGAGAAACCATTATATAGAGAAAACATAGAGAATGTCAAAACTCTGTGACATGCAGTAAGAACCACAATCCAACTCACTACAACACATGAGAAGATGAACTAGCACTACTACACGTGCTTTGAGAGACTAAGCTACCAACAATATCACCACTAGACATGATATGGATTATAAACTACTATACCAACTATACTCTAACACAACTATACATGTTAAAGACTTAACTAATATTTTTTAACACTACTAAACATGTTATAAAAGTTCTACTAACAAATTGATAACTACCCAACAATATATAAAAATGAAGCTCATTGACCATCAAACATCAATGAAATATATAAAACTCATTGACAAATCAAAATCAATGTGAATACTAACTAACTAACTGGATTACTGACTAACTAACTTGATAATACTAGAAATATTTTTACGATAATTTTTTATTTTAATAAGAAAATATTGGAGAGAACAAGTAACATAGGGATGTGAGTGGAGAATGGACTCAGAATAACAACACTAGCTTGGGAGGGCTAGGCAAAGCTGGTTTTTTATGTGGAGCAGGTAGAGTCATTCCGCAAGGTGATCAATAGCTTTTCAAAAGGTGGTGGGGAATTGTAGCGCATTTGCTAATAATGGAGATATTGTGGAGTGTAAAATGTCTGGGGACTGAGAAGTTGGGCAAATCAGGCAATCAGACAAGGGTTACTCAGGAAGGTGCTGCTGGAAGATTGGTTCTAAGGGCTGCGGATCAGCAGGGAGAAGTGAGAGTCAGCTGCAGATAGTAATCAAAAACTGGTGGGCTGAAAGTTGCCAGGTGGAACCAGTTAGTGGCAAGGTTTCCGTTAGTAAGGCAAAAATTGGGGAAAACTGCTTCAGAGACAGGTATTGGTGGTAAATGAGGGAAATCAGGGTTATGAGGGTGCAGGAGGATTGTAAGGAGGAAGTGTTATTTTTGTATTATATTGTTGTATAATATAATATATATCATATCAGCATCTTAGTAGTTAATCATTTTAAAATTGAGTTAAAAGGCAATCACTAAATTACAGTTCTCAGGATTTTAGGGTAATTCTCACTGTTTATTAAATCAAGGAAATACAACTGTGAAGTGTTAGTAGATTGATAAGGGCCAGTGATCTTGGGTATCAAGTATGAAGGTGCTAGCTTGTCTGGGAGTATCTTCTCAAGCAGTCACTGAATGGAACCATTGAGTTCAGGGACCTGCGTAAAGGTGTTCTTGTGTTACAGAGACATGATTTATTTCCACACCAGCAAGGCAGTTTTTGGTTCCTCATTTGCACAGTCACTGGTCTTGACAGCTGAGATTTGATTTGACAATGTTTTTCTGCAAGCTGTGTAATGTTATTATTGGTAGTATTGGTGTTGAGGGACTAACAAGAATTGCTTTTGGTGGGAAAAAAACCAGGTTGAAAATAGGGGGTGTGAAACCGTAAAGAGTGATGGACAGATTCAGCTCCAGGGGATTTTTTGTCAGTGGTATTTGGAGGATTGGATGGTACTTCTTTTTGAGGCTCCATATTGGGGGTGGACTTGGATTATTACAATATTTTGAACTGGCAATAAAGTGACCAAAAAATGCTGTGGCCACAAGTAAATTGATAAAGTGGGGCTTCCATGGGCTCTTATTGATTTTTTAGGGATTTTGCCTTTGTTGCTATGGGCTGCACTGCTCTGGACCAAGAGAGGCTGTTTATCAGCTGCGCTACCGCTTTCATCTCAAATTGAAAAGTGGGGCCCACAGAAGGAAGTGCAGTGGTAAATGCTTCCGCCTCTAGGTGTATTGGGGGACTGATGTGCTGCTCTAAAAGTACCACTTCTGTAGTGCAGCATAGCATCTTCACCCTTGAATAAGATCAAAAGAGACAAAGACAATAATGTAAGAAGGAAAAGAAAGAAATAAAGGAAAATTAAAAAAAATAGAGGATAAAAGGAAGAAGAACATGAATTGAGGGATTGGTCAAAGAGGTGTGAAGTTGGATAGAGTTGAGTTGAGTAGAGATGAGTGGTGAGTAAGATAGTTGAAGAATGAGGATTTGATGAAGCTTGAATTGAGACATTTAACTCGAGCAGAAGGGAGGGCTAGTATCCGTAACAGGTGAGTGATATATCGTCATAATCTGGCATCTGAGTCTGTTTGTCGGAATCCTTCCAGAAACTAACCAAGAAAGTCGAAGTTGAATCTAATTATCACTTTGAAGAGTTTCAAGGTTATTCCAATGCACCATCTCCAAATTCTAATCTCTTCTTAAACAGGTCTGAAACTTACTACAAATTACCAAGAGGAAGCCTTTACAACCATCATTCTTCATCAGACATCCTACGATGCACAACCAAGCCAAGTTAAAAATTCAACTAAAACTGGTACCTTGACTTGCACTGCACTTATACATGCAGGTTCAACATAGTCTGAAAATTAAATTTCATCTGACCAGGCGGTAGCTATCGCAAAGGCTTGTGAATCAGAAGACGAAGTAGATGGTGATTCTTTTTTTTTTTTTGCTTATAAAAGCTACTATACATTTTACACCTCCTCTAGACCTTCTCAGAGTAATCGATTGCTTTCTTTAAACATTTTCAATTACTATCCCCAATGGAGGTTTTCTGAACCGGTTCGGCAAACCAATGGGTTGCTTCCCTGTCAGGATTGATACAGAATCTTACCGGCCCGAACAGCCAAATGCCGTACCTAAGCTAGAATCAATTAAAGCATCATCTGATGACCAACCGAATGATATATTATCACGTTTGCTCACTCAGTCGATTGATTTGCGGAGTGAACCTAAAGAACTGGTTGCTAACACCTCTGATTCGGGAAGCCAAGTTATATGTCTCAAGCAAATTTGTGAGCTTCAGCGACAAGGTACGAGATACTTCTTATTGATCGTCTGTTCGTTCCATTCACTAAGCCAATTGATACCTCCATTTGTAACAGAAATCATTAAGTTAAGGCATGAGTTAGCCGAGAATATAGCTGTTTCACCCAACAGTTCAATGATGCAACCCACGTCAAATATATCTCAGAAACGACCTCGAGCGACCCTTGAAGGGTTTGATGATATCCCGGTCACTAAAAAGTTAACAGTAACTCAGGAGGAGCAGAAGGAAAAACCAACGAGTATTCATGCTCAAAGAAAGCTAGTAAACTTGGGGGATACTGCCCAGCCACATTTAACAAAACCTACTTCTGACAATGATTCTTTCAACAAGCCCAAAACCTTTTCCGAATTTATCGCGAAGTTTGATACATTAAGTCGAATTATTCGTTTAAATCAACTTCTTAGTCGTTCAACCTCACAGCAACCTTCGCCACATGTCAAATTTGACGCTCTGACTGTAGAAGCTATCAAGGAGGCGGCCCTAGGACTGTTAACTTCACTTCAACATTTTCTAAAGGAAATCAGCGAAAAAGTATTTGAAAGAAAAGAAATAGCCATCACTACGATTCCTTGGATGTCCAACTTAATCCTTCACTCCATTAGCTCAACACTCTCTCCACTATTATATGATAAAATTTTCCCAATTGAAGTTTCAATCAAAAAGGGTAAAACTCAAGAGATATGGGAGGATAAAGTTGTGCCGATCATCTACCAAAAAGTTAAGCAGTGTTATCATTTATGACTAATTTTCTTCTTTTAAAAATTGAAATCAATTCACACTTTACGTAGAAATAATATTTCTCATTATTTCAAGTTTATCTATAGCAAAGTTCCGCAGTTATCTTCCAGAGCTAATTTACTGTTTTCCCTTCGTTTAGATTGAGAGTTTAATGGAACAAATCGTATGGATCATAGTACTTTGTTGTGAACATCTAAGCCATTTAATAATGAAGGAAGGAGAAGAGACCGATGATGAAACAGTAGATAATGTCTTGATACTTCGAAAAAATCTACACGCATTAGCAAAAGAATTAATAAATAAATCATCTATTTGGACAGGAGAAAATTTTCAATTTAATTTAATCAAAATTTTATTTAAAATTTTAGAAGAACAATATTTTAAAATTAACAAAAAAAATAATCATCATGATTATTCTGAATGTTTAATATTTTTAACTGAATTAATAGAAAATTTATCGAGTAATATTTCAATTTCAATTTTGAAATCAGATACAAAACTTATGGAAATTCAAATTATTATTGTAAAATTTATGTCAAATCAATGTAATGAACAAGATCATTATTATCATTCTTCGCTTCTTAATAGGAAACTCAATCGTGTTTTATCAAGTTTTTGGTGTTTGTGATGTGCCAATCTGTTAGTCAGTTATCCCATCAATAAAAAATATTATCATAAATTAGCTAGTCAATGTTAATCATGTATAAATAAATTTGTAAAGGTTGTTGTATTAAATTGGATGTGGAATTCAGATTTACCTCTCTTAAAATTTAAATTTAGTTTTATATACTCATGCAAAATAAATTGGTTTTCTAATTTGTAGCCTTTCTTTTCCCCCTACATTCATCTCTTTTGAGAACTTCTTCCAAACTCAAATCGCAAGATTAGCCTTCAAACACTTTCTTTTTGAAATAAATTTTTCATTGATCATTCAGCTATCCATCTTTTTTTTCAAATCCAAATCCACTCTCTTCCTGTGCTGGTCTTCTTGGATACTCAAGCATAGATGACCACAAGTGATTTTAATAGGGTATTTTAGGGTGAGTAAACAGGTAATATTTACTAAAAAAAATACAATTGATCTAACTTTTAAAACCAGACTTGAATGAAATCAATAGAAAAAAAAAAAAAAAAAAAAAAAAAAAAAAAAAAAAAAAAAAAGAAAGAAATTCAAACAAATAATGTACAACATTTTTATGATATTTTAAAAAGTTAAAAAAGTGATATGAAAGATAAAAATTAAAATTAAAATTAAAAAATTAAATAGGAGGATCAATAGTACCAACAAAAGAATTATTTTGATCTATATATAAATTATCTTGATTTGTTGAATTTTCATTTTCCATATCTTCTTGATTTTGTAAATTATATTTAGCATTTAAAGCATAATTTTGAATTGCTTGATTTAATTTAGAAGTTTTTAAATTATATTGATTTATTGACTTTGTTTATACACACAAAAAAAAAAAAAAAAAATTAAATTAAATTCAATATTTATTAATATTTTATATATATATATTTAATTCATGAAAGATAAATATATGAAACAGGAATAAGAGAATAATTTGAAATAAACTTACCTCAAGCATTAATATTAATTCAGTCATTGCTTCAGATAACTTTTCTACATTTCCTAACATTCTAGATAATAATGCAGTTTGTTGTTCTTCAAATGGGTTCTAAATTTTTATTTATTGATTTTAAACAAAACAAAGAAAAAAAAAAAATTTAAAAAACTGATTTTTTGTGTTTCTAGAATAAATTTAAAATATCATTTCTTTTTAGAATAATTGAGTTTACTTACTTGCATTATTTAAGATAGGAAAGGTAAATAATGTACAGCGTTTTTTTTTTTTTTTTTTTTTTTTTTTTTAAAAATTAAAAAGTTATTGATCTAATCTATTCTAAAAAAAACAAAATTTAATCATAGATCAGTGAACATATATACTTGAAACGAAACTAGGAATATGCAATGACAAAGGGTATATAGTCTTCTTTCTTGATCACTAACAAATAGTTGATGTAGGAGTTGTTTTTTTAGCCTTAATGAATGAATTATTATGTTCGTCTGATGTTTCTAACTTTGAATAACGTGTCTATTAATTGTGTTCAATGAATTAAAAAACCTTACCTATTGATCTTATAATTGGACACTTGTTCAAAAAAACATGGAATTTTTAAAGTCAAGTGATATTTTAGACTCAAAGCTAAGATTGGAGGAAACCCCTGGCAGATGATGATTACATAAATTGGGGCTTATCAAAGAGAGAAGGGAAAAACCCGGAATTGTCTTCTTGAATTTAAAAGAAGCCTTCAAAAAGAAAAGAAAAAAAAAAAAACAAGAACCGTAAGTAAATAAAAATTAAACTTAAATATCAAATAAAACATTTTAAAAAAAGAAAAACAAATACTAAACCGCTTTGTTTTTTTTTTTTTTTTTTTTTTTTAGATATCTATATTCTAGTAAAAAAAAAAAAATACGATAATATATTAAATATATATAAATATTATAAATGGTTAAGGCTATTATTGCTCCATCTGTCTTGGCAAGTGACTTTGGTTCTTTGACTGCAGAATGTAATAAAGTTATTAAAGAAGGTGCAGAATGGCTTCACATGGGTAAGTTTCTTCTTCTTATATAATTAATTAAATATTAATGTTTTCTCATAGCATTTAATTTCCCTTTTTTTTTTTTTTTTTTTTAAAAAAAAAAAAAAAAAAAAAAAATATAGATGTAATGGATGGGTAAGTCAACTTGTTATGATTTTTTTTTCTTTGTTAAAATTTAAAAAATTTAAAAAATATAAAATGAAAAAAATATTAATTTTTAATTAATTTTTTCTTTTTCTTTTTCTTTCTTTTTTCTAGACACTTTGTTCCCAATATAACTATTGGTGCACCTGTATTAGCATGTGTGGCTAAATCAGTTCCAGGGGCTTACATGGATTGTCACATGATGGTAGCTGATCCAATGCGATGGATAGAAGATGTAGCAGCAGCAGGAGGATCATCATATACATTTCATATAGAAGCATGTTTAGAAAAATCAAATTTAAATAATTATGATCCAATTAAAATTATAGATAAAATTCATTCAACTGGTATGCGTGCTGGTATTGCTATTTCACCTGATACTCCTTCTGATAAAATTTCAGATTTAATTGGTAATAAATTAGATTTATTATTAGTTATGACTGTTTATCCTGGTAGAGGTGGTCAAAAATTCTTGGAAAATTGTATTATTAAAGTTTCTCAACTTAGAGCTAGATTTCCTCAAAAAGATATTCAAGTAGATGGTGGTGTGGGTCCAAAAACTGTTAAACCATGTGCTGAAGCTGGTAAATTAATTTTCATTTTTTATATATATTTGTTCAAATTATCAAAAAAAAAAAAAAAAAAAGTTTATTTTTTTTCAGTTTTCTGATAATTTCCATTTTTTTTTTTTTTTTTTATATATTGAAATAGGTTCTAATGTTGTGGTAGCTGGTACTGCTGTTTTTGGTTCACCTCAACCTGGTGTTGTAATTCAAGAGCTTAAGAGTGTTTTAGAAACAGAGTTAACCAAGGCTGGTCTTTTAACTTGAAAAAAATTAATCAATATTACTTGAATTATATACATCATCAATCATCTATAAATCTCTCTTCAAGTAAATTAAATTCATTACTTTATATCTTTAAATCCAACAATAAAAAATAAAAAAAATAAAAAAAAAACTGTATTCTTTTTCTTTCTTCTTTTCATTAAACAAATTTAATCAATTTTTTTATTGGTTTTATTTTGTAAAAAAAAAAAAAAAAAAAATTGTTTTCATACCAATCGTTTGTATCTTTTGTATATATATTCATTATATGTTTAATGTGTTAAATGAGAATTGCATATTTGATTTGTTTCATATTGTTTAGTCAAATTATCTTTTATCCGATAGTCAACAGCATTTCCTTGGGATAAATTTTTAGATATTCTTTTACAGCCTTTTCTTACTTGTTTATCAATAAGTTATTAAATTTAATGTCAACAAATTTTTTGAGTATGTAAAATTTAGAAAAAAGCAAGTCCCCATCATTTAGTACAGAAAGGCATATTTTATATAGTTTTTTTTTTTTCATTTTCTAATCAATTGTTATTTACCTTTCTGAGAAAAAAGTACAGAATATATAAACTAAGACCACTTCTTAATCATGTTTTTTTATTTTTTATATATGATAAGAAAAATCAATATATAAATATACAAAGACAAAAAAAAGGAAAAAAACTAATTAAATTACATATAAAAATTAAAAAAAAAAAAAAGGGTTCGAGGGAGATAAATGTAAAAAAAAAAAAAAAAAAAAAAAAAAAAAAAAAAAAAAAAAAAAAAAAAAAAAAAAAAAAAAAAAAAAAAAAAAAAAAAAAAAGAAGGTTGAGTTTAATCGATTATATAAAAAAGAAGAAGAATAAGAAATGAACTTTTTTAGCAGCAGGATTATTAGGTAAACCATTAGAAATAGCAGCAGAATTAGAATTAGGAGCCATTGGACCTTGTCGACCACCTGGTGCTTGTCCTGTTCTGGTTCTTGCATAACTAAATGCATCTTGCGCTATATCTGAAACAAATTTTTGACATGCTAACACTAATAATCTTTGCGCTCTTATATCATTACATTCAAATCCTACTTTTTCTAAATAATATTTCGCTACTTCATCTGGTATAATTGGTTTATAATCTTCCATTTTTAATAAAAATTGCGCTAATTCTCTGATTTTTTTTTTAAAAATTATTTTTTTTTTTAAAAAAAAAAAAAAAAAAAAAAAAAAAAAAAAATAACTTCAGTTTACTTATTTTATCTTTTAATTTTTTTTTTTAAAAAAAAAAAAAATCAAAGTAAAAGAATTTAAATATTTGTTTTTTACATACTGATCTTTTTGGTGCATTTCTTGTTCTTTTGCAGGTAATCCATCAAGAAGAGTTGAACTTGAATTATTAGATAAACATGTATCATTAGAGAAATTCGGATTAAGATTACCAATAAATAAAATATAAATAAAAAAAAAAAAAAAAAAAAAAAAAAAAAAAAAAAAGGTAAGTATTAAGAAAAAAAAAAATATAATTAATTAAATTCATATATTTTTTTTTTATATTTTTATAATTTTTTTTTTTTTTTTTAGAATTGAATTAAAAATTTGACTAAACCAGATGAAAAGTTATTATTTGTTAAATTAGTTGATTGATTTTGTGAATTTATGTGTTGATAATTTTTATTTTGAGATGTTGAATTATTGTTATTTGATTCGTTGTTCAAGTTGATTATTGGTCCTCCACTTAGAAGAGCTGGATCGATGGCTCCTGCGTTAAATCCAGACATTTTTTTATTTTTTTTAATAATAATTAAAATTTAATTTTTATTTAATTTTGAACAAGAAACCCCCTGGCTTCATCAAAGGGGGCTTATCCTAACTAAAAACAAATAAGAAAAATGTAATATTTTAAAATTAATAAACAAATCAATTAACTTGTTTCAAGTATGACACTGTCCCTTTATCATGTACTAAGTTTAAATTTTAATATGTAAAACAAATTAATTTCATGTAAAGATAAATACTAATTAATACCTAGAGAATACATGAGCAAGTCCTTCATAAGAAGCCTAATCAATCAAGCAAAAAAAAAAAAAAAAAAAAAAAAAAAAATTTAAAAAAAAAAAAAAAAAAAGAGAAAAGAAAAGACAAAAACATCATTTAAAAAGAAAGAAAAAGAAAAAGGTGCTGAAGAAAATCATAAGGAAAATCTATTTATTTTTTTCTTATTGGTAAGAATTTAATGTGATGTAAAACAAATTAATTTCATGTAAAGATAAATACTAATTAATACCTAGAGAAAAAAAAAAAAAAAAAAAAAAAAAAAAAAACAAGGTAAGTAAAATAAAATAAAAGGGAAATAGTAGAAGAAATTAGAGAAAAAAAAAAATAAAAGGGAGGGGGGGGGGACAAACAATCATAATTCCACAACTTGGCATAATTTTAGCAAGTCGAAGAGATAAACCACGCATTAAACCATTTGAAATTCCTTCTTGATTTATAATTTGAAATAATAAAGACATAGTACCAATAGTTTGTTTTTTATTTACAAATTCAACTTGTCTACGAGTTTTAATTACATCAAAACCATTTGTAAAAGTAGCTGCAATTGCACCACTAATTGAACCTGCGATAAAATTTTGTATTGTCATTTCTTTTATTGTTTTTTCTTCATCTATCTCTCCAAATCCTTTACCTCCACTTAATTTTTTTTTTGTAAATTCATAACTTGACCAATAAATTCCACTAAATGGTACATCTCTCCATAATGTTGCTGATAATCCTGCATAAATTCCATTTAATCCATTTGATCTAATTGTTTTTGAAATACTTTTTATCGTTTGTGGTGTTGATTTAATTGGTTTTAAATTTGAATCAAATGATTTTAAATTAAAAAATTTAATTGATGGTGTAGATTGTAGTCTTGTTCTAATTAATTCAAGTGGTGAAAATAATATTGCAATAAATGATCTTGAAATTATTCCTGAAATTAATGGTATTAGTGTAGATTCATAAAATAATTTAAAATCTGATTTCATGAATTTATTTGATGTAGATAGATTTAAAAGACTGCAACGAAGTGTATCATATCCAAGCATATAAATAGCTTGAGATGGAATTGAGATTAAAAGTCCTGGTGTAACTCCTCTCCATAAACTACTAATACCCTCATGTTTGATAATTTGAACCAAAGTGTTAAATACACCTAACGGAGGAGTTTGAGACTTGGGTAATATGAATTTAGGTTGAAATAGTGATTTTGGATGATGATGATGATAAATACACCTAACGGAGGAGTTTGAGACTTGGGTAATATGAATTTAGGTTGAAATAGTGATTTTGGATGATGATGTTGTTGTTGTTGTTGTTGTTTTAACAAGTCACTACTAATTGTTGTTGAAGAACCATAATAAGGGATACAAGTTGAGGTAGTTGAACAAGCTTTTAATTGATTTACAAACTTTGGTCTTACGCTAGAAAAGAGGTTAGATCGAGTACCCAAATGACCACCAGTTTGTGAGGTTGATTGATGATGACATGAACATGATTGAGGATCAAATTGATAAGATGATGAGTTAATTTGAGTTTGTAAACGAGTTTTAACTACATCCAATGGAGTCACTGCCAGTAAATAATAATAATAATAATAATAAATTAATAAGCTTGAATCCCTTTTTTATGTACAATATTTATTTTAATTTTTACTTACTCATTAAACTTGTTAAACAACCTCCAGCACATGCTGCTAGTAGTTTATCCCTGCGACGAACAGTTGAGTGATTTTTCAATGACATTGAGTTTAGTGAAATGGTAAATAATTCTGACTAATTTTCTTCTGGTAAATGTTATGCACAACGCTATCTGTGCATAAAAGAATTGGGAAAGAGAAAAACCCCTGGCAAATTTATCAAACCCCACTGGTAAAAGAGACATGTCACAGGTTTAACCCAAAAAAAGAAAATATATTTTATAGAAATTGTTAAAGAATACAGAAATTGTTAAATTTAAAATATTGCAGCATTTTTAGGTTGAGTTTTTTTTTTTTTTTTTTTTTTTTTTTTAAATTGTGTTATAGTGATGAGCTATGTTGAATACAGATTTTGACTATCAAGGGGCTAGTTTTATTTAGACTTGTGACACCTTTTAATTGACACATTTAAATATTAACTCGTCTACAAGGATATAAAATTAAGAAAACTTGCTTCTTTTGTTTCAAATTGAAAAGTAAGCATTCATCTTTATCATTCATGTTCATTAGTGAATCAACTTGATCTCCAACACTGAAATAGAATGTTTATTCTCATATTTAGTAAATATACAAAGTTTATCACTGAAAAAGATGGAAGGTCGCAGATCACAACAAGAGGCAATGGCTTGGGGTTCACTTTTAAGCCAAGAATCAACAGAAGTGTCCAATCGAGCTAAAAAGTTATTTTCACGTGCAAAATCGACTCTATCAGTAGGAACTGGTCATACAATCACTGGAATATCTGGAAACGATAGGGCTTTGGCTTGTGTTTGTTTATGTTTAATCAAGTTAGTTTTCATTATTATTAAAATTATTTCATTTCTATAAAATTTAGTTTAGTCATATCTGACCAAGTTATTTTTTTTTTTCTTTCTATTTTTTCTTGTTGTTGTGTTGCGATAGAATTAATTTACCAACTTGTAATGCAAAAATAGTTCAAACTTCATTACAACGTACATCAGGAGTAAAAGCTGCAACATTTTCAAATGCTCTCAAAGAGCTTCGTTTAATTCTTCAAACAGGATCATCAATTAAATCAAGTCCCACTAAAGAATCACCTAAAAAAAGAGAAAAATCCATTCTGAACGGAAATAAAGATATTATAAAGGATAGTGTAATAGATAGTGGTCGCAAGGGTAAAGAAGTCATAAGAGTCATTGCTGGTAATAGGGATTCATTAATGAAATCTTCACCTGTCAAACGACCAGCTACAATAGAATCAGACTCTGAGGATCCATTCTTATTATCATCAACGCGTAGAAAAAGAGTAAAAATAGCCGTGAATATAGCATCATCCTCCAAGAATATTAAATCAGATTTACATTCTGAAACCCCATCTTCAGCTATTTCTTCATCAGCCAAAGAAGTCACTCGAATAATTCATAAAACTCCATTAAATCTACCCATTAAAAAACCAATTAAACCCATGTGTATCTTTCAATCTCAACCTATTTTTAACATTGAGAAAGAGTTTAAACCTAATGTAAATTTTAGCGATTGGAATTGGAAGTTGAATCTTTGTCAATCTCATTGGTCTCTTGATGATATTTATGAATGGGAAAAATGGCAAAAAAAATCAATTGAAAGCTTCTTGTCGTGATATAGTTTATTGTTTTTTTTTTTTTTAATTTCATATCTCTTCACTTGTAGTACTTGTTGGTATGATTAAATAAATAAATACACAGTTTTAATCTTGAATTTTGAATCATGCATTGATGAAAGTGAGGTACAGGTAACTCTCATTCTAAGAGGCTTGACAAAAAAAAAAAAAAAAAAAAAAAAAAAAAAAAAAAAAAAAAAAAAAAAAAAAAAAAAAAAAAAAAAAAAAATCAACTTTTCAATAACAACATCATCATGTCAGGCATCGGTAATATGGGAAAACACGCCCTAAGGGTAGCAAAGAACTAGTATGTAATACTATCAAATTCAACATCTTATCATCTATACCAACTTTGATTCTTTTGCCTTCAGTACCAAAGGATACTCTGACACTCAAACTAAAGTTAGAACTGCTACTTCAAACGATCCATGGGGTCCATCTGGTACTCAGGTTAATCTCATTCAATTTTATACTATTTTTAAGAATCTAAAACTAACTTTTTTTCTTTTTTCGATTAGATGAATGAGATTGCCACGTTGACTTTCAATCAACAAGATTTTATAGAAATTATGGAAATGCTTGATAAAAGATTAAACGATAAAGGTAAAAATTGGAGACATGTATTTAAAGCACTCACTGTATTAGACTATATCCTCCATGGTGGTAGTGAAAACGTAGTACTTTACTTTCGTGAAAATGCTTATGTTATTAAAACTTTAAAAGAGTTTCAATACATTGATGAATATGGAAAAGATCAAGGTGCTAATGGCAAGTTAGTTTCTCTCAATCACTCTTTAAATCTTTTCGTTACAAAAATCTAATCTTGATTCTTTCGTATTTCCCGTTTGACATTCCGGTTTATCTAGTAAGACAAAAAGCAAAAGATATTTCAAATCTACTCACTGATGAATCCCGGCTCAGGGAAGAGAGAAGAACCAGAGCTCATATGCGTGATCGAATGGTTGGTCGACGTGGAAGCCTTGATGAAGATAATGACATGCCACGAAGAGCACGAAGTGTACCACCTACCAGACATCCTAACATGTAAATTTTTTTTTTTTTTTTTTCTTCTTCTTCTTTTTCTTCCTTGAAAACTTACAACTCAAACATGTCAAAAAATCACATCTCCTTTCGTTTTCAAAGGGAAGATACGGAACTTCAACGAGCACTTGAACTTTCTAGACTGACCGCCGCTCAAGAGGCAGAGCGAAGCAAAAAACAGCCAACTGACCCTGAACTTGAAGAAGCTATGAGACTTAGTCGAGAAGAGGAAGCTAAAAGGCTAAAAAATCAAGTCGATCCCAATGCACTCGCCCTATTTGATGATGGCTATGAAATGTAAGGTTTGAAATCCTTTTTCTTTTTCCTCTTTATTTCCTACTTTCGATAGCTGATCATATTGCATTTCAATTTCTGTTGAATTGGTCGTTTTATTTTGAAGGCACAATAATAACAATGTAGGACAAGTCGATTTGATTGATACTTCAATTCCGATTCAACAAACTGGCTTTCAGCCTCAGTTCGCATCCTTCAATCCATATGCGCAGCAACAAGAAGAATTCATGCGTCAACAGCAAATGCAAGCCCAACAGCAACAGCAGGTCAGTTCATTATTCGGTTTATTTTTTATTTTATTTTTTGTCATCGAGTGAATTGTTGATGGATTATTATTATTTAAAATAGCTTATGGAAGAACAAGCTCGTTACGAGGTGATGGTACAGCAACAACAGCAACAGCAGATGTTCATGCAGCAGCAGCAACAGCAACAACAACAGATGATCATGGCACAGCATACAGCCATGGCACCCATTCAGCCTCAAATGACATCATACGGCTCCAACAATCCATTCGCCCAATTCTCACAACCTGCGATGCCGATGATCAATGAAACACAACAAAATGTATCCCATCAACGTGCTCCATCCGCACCACCATCATCATTTAGCTTTAAGGATTACTCCAGTCTTACTACTTCATCTTCTGTTAACTCTCCTCCTATGCCAACGAAAAATGCCACCAATACAGAAGCTTTCACTCGTCCTTCTCATCATATAACTCAATCTGCTCCACCTAAAGATGATGGTCAACATGCGAAATTAGCAGCTTTACTAGCATCAGGAGGTGGTGTTGATACATTTGGAAATGAAGGTACAATGAGATTACCTGTGTATGTACTCATGTTTCCTTCATAGTCATCCAAGGACAAATTTCAAAAAAACTCAAATGTTGATTATTATTATTTTTTACATGTCACATATTCAGTGGATCTCCTTTTCATCCATCTAATCGAATCGCTGTTCAAAAAACTGGAGGTCAAGCTTCTACTTCTAATCCTTTCTTAAGTTCAACAAGTCAATCCCATCATCATCAACAGCCACAACAACAACAAGCTGAGAATCCATTTTTTACTATTTAATGAGATATGCTTATATATATGTTTGTGTATGTATATATACCAATATACAAATATTGTATCATTTTTTATTTTATCAATCTTGCCTCTCTTCTTTTCCCTTTCTTTCTTTTCTTTCTTTTCTTTTTTTTTTTTTTTTTTTTTCTGTAAGATACTTACATTATTTATACTTATATCCCCCCCCCCCCTTTTTTTTTTTTTGCTAGATTTTTTTTTTTTTTTTTTTGAATCTTTTTACATTGAAATTACTTTTCATTTCAATGAAGCCTTCCTTGTCTGGTTAACTTTTTCTCTCTCTCTCTCTTTTCTCTTCCTTTTTTTTTTTTTTGATATATATTTACATATAAATCTATTGTTGTTCAATTACATGTATACATACATATTATTCTTTTATGTTTTTTTTTTTTCCTTTTTTTTTTTACTCTAAAATCCTATTACTGTTGCTTCTTTTTTTGACACATCTTCATTTTCATTTTTTTTTTTTTTATTCAAAAATGATTGATTGATGGGTGATTCATAAAACAAAAAATGATAATTATTATTATTATGAAATAAAATAAAAATGATTTATTTAAGTTGAGGAGTGGTTTTTTTTTTTTGAACTAAAAGAAAATTTTTAGTTGGAATTGGATGTATCACAAATGATCTGAGATGCAATAGCTAAACTAGTCTTTTCTGCTCCATACAACTATGGGGTTTTTCCGCATGGGATGAATGATTGCCTTAGGCGGCAGTGCATTCATACGCATGATTATTGGAATGATTGGGGCTAAGAATAAATTTTGAAGTGCGTCAAAGAAGTTATTGATTGGCAACTTGAAACCAACATTGCCAATTAAGGTTAAATTTTCAATTACTACGCCCAGCTGTTTCGGTCGGAAACCAGCAACTTGAAACCAACATTGCCAATTAAGGTTAAATTTTCAATTACTACGCCCAGCTGTTTCGGTCGGAAACCATTCCCATCTCTTGATTGAGCCGTAGCACGCTAAAAATAAGGTAATTATTATGCCAGAATTCAATAACTTTTGCAACCCTTGTAATTTAGTTTAAGATGTTTAGATGAAAAAATGAAGATTACAGACCAGCTGGATTGATGACCTGAAGTAAATCTAACTGATCAGAGTGAAATTGAGATTTAGTTGATGAATTTGATTTGAGTGAGTTATTTAGCAAGTTTGGTATGTTTTGATTGTTTCTGATATTATTTGTCAACATTCAAGACTAACCTCAGCCAGGGGGTCTAACTTTGAAAATTCAGGTTTAATCATACTTGAATTTTTTTTTTCATTTTAATTTTTTTTCTCATCTTCTTAAAAATCAACAAGATCAAAAACAAGAAGAAAAGAGTGAAAGAGTTCTGGATTCAAGACACTGGTATTTTATTTTTCTCAATAATTCAACAAAATCATCAAATCACTAAAAGAAAACATTTTTCAATTTTTTATTTTTATTTTTATTTTTATTTTTATTTCAGTCTTAATCAGAATCAAAGCAAAAGCTAGCACCAGTCCATATATTGGATCAAAATAATCATAACCATTGGTATTTTATTTTTTATATTTTCCTTATTAAAATTCATATCAAAACAACTCATCAAGGTTAATTTTTATTTTTCTTAGTTTTTATTTCAGTCTTAAAATATTTTCAGTCTAAAATTTAGTCTATCTTATTTTTACTAGATTCTGTCCTTAAGGTAGCACTCTTAATCTTCTTTCTGGTTCATTTTATTCTTGTTATTTTTATCTTTCTGACTGAAATACATCCTTAAGTTTCCAAGTTATTATTATTTGGTCTTGTTGTGACCGTTGTTGAATGGGAGTTTGCTGGTGATTTCTTCTTGTTGGTAGTGAATGTGTCCATTTGCATTGAATGAGGATCAATTTGAACTGATTTGATGGGAAACTCATCCACATACAGCTGTCACAGAAAAGCTTGCGGTTTTTGCGGCGATTTTTTTTTTTTTGCCGCAGATTTTTTTTTTGCCCCCCGATTTCTTTTTTCCCGAAAAAAATCCCCCAATCCCCCAAGAATTAATCATTACATCCAGTTACACCTCCGATCGGACCATACATTACCTTCCATTCTCAACCATCAATCCCCCCAATACTATCTCTTGGAAAAACCAACAGAAATGTTGGAATTTAATGTCAGAATGTTTGTTTTTTTTATCTTTCTTTCATTTTCATTTATTCTTTTGACTTGAAAAAAAATTAACCACCATTTAATTTTGCATTGAAAAATTTTGCAGATGATTTTTTAAATGAAATGGAATCAACACCAATTTTACCGCATGAGATTGACAATTGGTGGATCAATGCGGACACAAGAAACTCTCTTATGGAACGTCAGGACACATTGTTTACCACTGATACTTCAGCCACCATCGTGAATCCTTTTGAAACCCCCTCCGCCAAGCAAAGCAATAAATCAAAAAGTTCAAATCCTTCTCAGAATACCCAGCAAGACTCCAATCTGGTTGATCAATCTGATCAAGATAACCATGACAGGAAGATCTTCCTTGAATATGTCTTTTGGGTTGCTGCTCAAAACAACAAACCATCCAGTACTTGTGGTGCCCATAAAAGGAAGGCTATCCCCGATCCAGACAATATAAAATATGCAAGAATTACGTCAGAGCAGGGTAAGTTTTTTCTGGAATGGCACACCGCAAACTTGGACCTCTCTGATTTCAAAGAGGCTGCATTTGAAGTTATCCGTAACAACAAACCATCCAGTACTCGTGGTGCCCATAAAAGGAAGGCTATCCCCGATCCAGACGATATAAAATATGCAAGAATTACGTCAGAGCAGGGTAAGCTTTTTCTGGAATGGCACACTGCAAACTTGGACCTCTCTGCTTTCAAAGAGGCCACATTTGAAGTTATCCGGTCCCAAGATGTTGAAGAACTTGCCGCACATGCTCAAGATAAGGACCAAGCAGATTTAATTACCTGGTCTGCTGTCATCCCTCACGGTGGCTTGTTTTGAGCTAAAAAATAAGGCTACCATCAATAATATCAATACATTCACCCAATTCCTTGAAGAGTGCAGCATTATGGGCAACGATGGATGAAAATGCTCAATAACCTTGGTGCAAAAAGATCCCAAATTGGTAGCACAGGTATGTTGGTTTCTTTTATTTTCAAATCTGCTCTCCTAAGTTAATTTAGCTCAATCACATTGTGATCTTCTTTATTTGTTTGAAATATATAGAAGCAGAAAGCTCTGCGCAGCCTGAAGCAAAAGCATGCCCCAGCAAATGAAAAAATAGATCTGGAACCCTCATCTGGAGCAGCCCAATCGGCTGCAGTAATTAAAAATATTTGATTAATTTGTGCTACTCATCCTCCTTGCAAACACTTAACTTATTTTCAAATCTGCTCTCCTAAGTTAATTTAGCTCAATCACATTGTGATCTTCTTTATTTGTTTGAAATATATAGAAGCAGAAAGCTCTGCGCAGCCTGAAGCAAAAGCATGCCCCAGCAAATGAAAAAATAGATCTGGAACCCTCATCTGGAGCAGCCCAATCGGCTGCAGTAATTAAAAATATTTGATTAATTCGTGCTACTCATCCTCCTTGCGAACACTTAATGGGGGCGCACGAGGTCAATGTTTTTGTTAATCCAAAAAATCCACGCGAGTTTATGGTGCTCAATATGGATTGGGTGACACTCTGGGCCATTGCAATGGTAAGTTTCATCTTATTTTTGTTGATTGACATGTGCTTAGTAAGGATATTGCTTGATGTCTGCCTTTTTAGACAGAAAACAAAACAATCACTGTCATGAATCCACCAAACTCTCCACCATTTCAATTTGAATCCAAGCCCGAAGCAATATCGCCTTTGAGGTCCTCCACAGTACTGTCTCATACTACTCTGGCTAGGGAGCACGACGTCAATGGATTACCACCAGCTTGTGGTTTATCTGATCAAACTACTCCTGTGATGCACCCATCACCATTAGGTATGTCAGCCGCCGGCTCCAACATCACTTATATGCCCTTCAATCCTCACATGGGCATGGTGATGCCCTATGGAAGCCCATATATCTATTCCGTGGGCCATCCAATGGCCCATCCCATGCAGCAAATGGCTACACCGTTCACTTCACCAAGCGCCCAAGCTCCTCCAGTCCTTGTCAGCAATCATAACCCTGTCGTCCAAACTGCGGCACCTACCATTTCCATCCCTCCAAATGATATGCCCTTCAATCCTCACATGGGCATGGTGATGCCCTATGGAAGCCCATATATCTATTCCGGGGGCCATCCAATGGCCCATCCCATGCAGCAAATGGCTAGATTGTTCACTTCACCAAGCGCCCAAGCTCCTCCAGTCCTTTTCAGCAATCATAACCCTGTCGTCCAAACTGCGGCACCTACCATTTCCATCCCTCCAAATGCATCAGGCCTTCCATCTTCTCCAACCGTATCAGACAAGCATGTAGATATTGATGAATGCCTACGCTTTGCTCACGTGGATCCCAACTGTCCTATCATCCGAGCATCCCTTAATGCCCTTGGGATCACCCACTACATGCTGTTTCGTGACTTTCAACCTCAAGAGCTTGAGGAAGCCGGGATTAAAAAAGGCCCGGCTCATGCAATGATTTCCAGCCTTGCAAGATTCAAACGTCATCTGAGACAGAGGCGTCATTGTCATCACTAAAAAAACAATTGGATTTAAATACCACTACATGCTGTTTCGTGACTTTCAACCTCAAGAGCTTGAGGAAGCCGGGATTAAAAAAGGCCCGGCTCATGCAATGATTTCC
Organism: Uromyces viciae-fabae; assembly: GCA_000785685.1. NCBI lineage: Eukaryota > Fungi > Basidiomycota > Pucciniomycetes > Pucciniales > Pucciniaceae > Uromyces > Uromyces viciae-fabae. Next base: position 2,053 of record JNCO01001101.1, on the reverse strand, counting down.
AGCCTTGCAAGATTCAAACATCATCTGAGACAGAGGCGTCATCGTCGTCACTAAAAAAACAATCAGATTCAAATCTTTTTCTTCATACATTGCTTGAATGATAAAAAAACATATCTGATTTTTATCTTCTTCTTCATATTTTTCATTTTTGTTGATATAAAAACATGTGATCTAAATCTTTTTCTTCATATATTGCACTTGCCTGAATAATAAAAAAACGATTTTTATCTTCTTCTTCATATTTTTCATTTTTGTTGATATAAAAACATGTGATCTAAATATTTTTCTTCATATATTGCACTTGCCTGAATAGTAAAAAAACAACATGCTGTTTCGTGACTTTCAACCTCAAGAGCTTGAGGAAGCCGGGATTAAAAAAGGCCCGGCTCATGCAATGATTTCCAGCCTTGCAAGATTCAAACGTCATCTGAGACAGAGGCGTCATTGTCATCACTAAAAAAACAATTGGATTTAAATATTTTTCTTCATACATTGCTTGAATGATAAAAAAACATATCTGATTTTTATCTTCTTCTTCATATTTTTCATTTTTGTTGATATAAAAACATGTGATCTAAATCTTTTTCTTCATATATTGCACTTGCCTGAATAATAAAAAAACGCATCTGATTTAAATCATCTTCTTCATCTTTTTCATTTTTATTGATATAAAAAAATCTGATTTAAATGTTTTCTTCATAAATTTCTTGAATAATAAAAAAACATATCTGATTTAAATGTTCTTCTTCATTTTATTCATTTTTATTGATTCTCATCTTACTTTTGTTTGTCTTTTTATTTTTAATACAATATTGATCTCAATCGTTTTAATCTGATTTAAATGTTTTCTTCATAAATTGCTTGAATAATAAAAAAACATATCTCATTTAAATCTTCTTCTTCATCTTTTTCATTTTTATTGATATAAATTCATGTGATCTTAAATTTCTTGAATAATAAAAAAACATATCTGATTTAAATGTTCTTCTTCATTTTATTCATTTTTATTGATTCTCATCTTACTTTTGTTTGTCTTTTTATTTTTAATACAATATTGATCTCAATCGTTTTAACCATTTGAATTAAATGTTTCTTTACAATACGTTTTTCTGGGAGTGTTATCAACTGTAAGTTTTTTGGTTAAAATGTGATATTTGTCTCAAGCATATAAAGCTAAAGCCAATAAGTTGATTTGTTAAATTGCGAGTTGTGTTTCAAGCATATAAAGCCAATAAGTTGATCATATTTCAATCTTACAATATATAAATCCAGAAAAAATTAGAGCTGAAGCACATCTTACCAATTAGAAATAAAAAAGAAGAAATGAGAAAAAACAAGAAATGAGAAAAAACAAGAAATGTTTTTTGATAAAGAAGAAATTTTTGATAAAAAAAGTGTTTCAGACGTAGAAAAACAAACAGCCTTAGAAATCAGAAAGAAAAATCAAGAAACGTTAGTGATCAGAAAGAAAAAACAAGAAATTGTACTGAAGAGTAAGAGAAAAAAAGAATGCAAGTAGCAGAAAATAAAGATGGTTTAACACAAAATCACAATCAAGTTGAGAAAAAAATAGTAAAAGAAACCTACTTAAGAAACAAGTGGTAGAAAAGAAAGATGGTTTAACACAAAATCACAATCAAGTTGAGAAAAAAATAGTAAAAAAAACCTACTTAAGAAACACTGCAGCCAGAACCCATAAAAATCTTCTTAATGAGATCAGCAGTAAAAACCATTCAAACAAACTCATCAATAAAATCAAAGTCTTCCTCCCCCCCAGTGAGCAAAGACTCATATCGCCGCAAGGTTGCTTTGTACACACTGAACGCCTTTTAAATTGGGTTCAAGTCAGGAGAGTATGCTGGCAAATAAATAACCAAGCACCCCTTTTATTCAATAATCTCTGCCACTCAACCATTGTGGTGAATTTGCGCGTTATCCATGACAAGAACACTTTTAGGAGCAGGAAACGGGTTCATCAATGGAACCTAGATTTACAAATCAAATGAGATGGGGCAGAAATTGAGGGAAGTACTGAGGAAAGGAAAGACTCACT